>JBBPDH010037020.1:0-10173 GCA_037974565.1 Clupeocharax schoutedeni
GCTGTAATCGACTCTCTCCTCTTACACTGAGACCGGTTGGATGGTGAAACACTACTAGAACTTCCTCAAAGCTCATTATAACCATTTAGTTTAAGAGAGAAGGAGAGATTAGTTTTCTTTGAATTATTCAGGTTCTGTAAACGCTGCATCATTTCTCTAATTCTGATGTTTTGTCCTTTCCTTTAAAAGGATTCTTTAAAGAACAATACTTTTATTTGGAAATGAGGAGAAATATTTTCAGCAGTTCTTAAAAATGGAGGCAAAGCTGTTCAGTTCAATACTTGCAGCTATAAAAGATGAAACCTTTCTTTCTGTGGGAACAGAGCTGTACACACTCACCTCTCGATTGTCAGAACTGTGGATTTCGTGGTACTTTTTTATTTGATGCACTTTATTTGAGATAAGCAGTAATTTGATATGTTGGTAAGCTATAGTTTTTTGTTTTCTTTCTGCCTCTCTTGAACACCATTAGTTCTGGAAGACTCATAAGCTCAGACATTTTCAGGTGTAGGAGATCCTTAGCTGTGGGGTTCTTTGTTACCTGTATGATGAACAGTGATCATTGTTAGATTCCCACTTATAGAGTGAATGGCAGCGGTGCAGAATTTCATCTAGTTATAAACTATCAACCTGGTTGTTGACTGAAGGAGGCCCAGCCTTTTATAAACCACTTTATGCTGCAGCATTATACGCTTCAGTCTGAAACCTCTTCTGATCGGGCCGTACTGAACAGAATTCTGTTATGAAGAGTAGAAACTATAATAATGGTGTTCTTTTGGCTGAACTGTGACTGAAACTCTAGTCTTTCCTCAAAAGATGATTATCCAAAGCTTACTTTTAACACTAGAACCACCCACTAGAAGGGGGTTATTTTATGCCACTGGTGTTTTCAAATGTCTGTTCAAATAAAAACCCCAACCTCTTTTAGTTTATGACTTTTCATAAAATTGCTTTATTATTAATCGTTTAGTGGATTTTAGCGAATGTGTGATAAAAAGAAAAATAAATACGAAATTTATACCCAGAACAGCCCAGGTATCATTTTTACCCCTCATTTAGATCACCGTGTACAGCCCCTCCCACCGCTTCCGGGGGGGACTGGAATGTTGGTGGTTCTAGTGTTAAGTAGTTATTTAATTGCCCATTATGAAGAAATAAAAAATGCCAAAGGAGCAGCCTTACATAATTTTCCGTCCTTGTAAATACTAAACACTCTTTAATATATATATATATATATATCGGTAACAGCGATATTTTTTTTATCGCGCGATAAGAATCTCGCCGTTATCGGCCCAGCTCTAATATATATATATATATATATATATATATATATGTATAATTCTTAAAATTTTCTTTTTTTTCATTTTATGTGTATACTTTTCTATATATTTATGTATAGTTGGGGGAACACAAGCCTAAGAATTTCATTACACTTAAGATGCTACATTGTTTTCTGTATATGACTTGAAATTTGAAACATAAGGTTCCAGGCAATATTTAGCACCTAGTAGAAGAAATGTGTGGCTCTGTGGAACATAGGACACTGAGCACTGTGAGGTATTATAAGAAGGTAAGATTGACTCTGAGAAGTTCTGTAGGAAGACGGGCAGCTTGGCTGTGTTGGCGGATTGGATGTTGTTTCTAAAAAGTGATGCTTGCTTGCGCAGGCCGTGATAAGAACGACAGCCAGCAGCAGCTTTGTGATGGTTGAGGGTTCCTGGCGTGTTCAGAGTGGACATCTTGGGTTTCTTCTGAGCCCACCAGCAGTGAGAAGCCGCCCACTCTGTCACCTCAATTCCTCCTCTCTCCTGATTTATACTCGTCCACAGGGCGAAACGAGCCCTTGTTATGAACGAGGGAAGCGTAGGAATAACAGAGAGCGAGCGGATCCCATCCATCAGGCTCCAGATTCTCCTTGCCCCAGATTCCATCTCCCTCTCCTCCTCTTCTGGCGGCCGCCTTAGACCGCTGTGCCCAGAACTCGCGAGGGCCAAAGGTCATCCTGGACTTCCCACGCTGGGCAGCTTTTAACCTCCTGCCAGTTTCGGCAGTCTAGAGGCGTAAGCCTCCGGCACCGAGCGAGAGGATTAGGAAACAGCCTGAGGTCCTTAAGTGGGCCTCAGTCCTCCCTTTTCATGAGCCTTTGCAGGAGGGCTGTTTCTGGATCAGTCCTGCTATTTAGCATGCATTAGCTGTTGCTGATTCCAGAATCTGGCCCCTGTGTAAAGATACTAATCTATGCTGGAACGTTGCCTATTTGCTGAAATGAGTTGTAGTCCTTGATCAGACTGATTCAAGAACCACGGAGATGTTTTAGTGAATGGACACTTATCGCACACAGCATGTGCACGAGGTCTAAACTCGTCCCTCATGTCCTGCCCCGGAGGTTTACGAGCCGTCGGCAGACAGATGGCCATTCGGAATCCTGCTAGACATTCAACGATATTGAGGAGGAGCCAAATTCAATTCAGCGGCAAGTGGTCTATCACAGTCATTCTGGAGATGCGGTCCAACCGAGTGGCTTTGGTTAGATGAAGGCCCTGTAGGTCAAAGCCAGATCGAGTTGTTTTGAATGAAGATTGTAAAAAGGCTTTCACCTTGACAAGTGCTACAATCCTATTAAGCAGGGAGAAAACCGAAACACTGAAAGTAATTATTCTACCAATTTTTGTAATATTGCTGTTATGGCTAGGACTGTGTGTACTCAACTCAAAAGTTAAGCATTGCAATTGTATAAATTAATATTCATGTTTCAAATAATAAATATGTTACCAAATATATATTTAGCATTCATACAATGCCCAATATAAAATAAAATGTTAAATATTTTACTTGGCCCCATTCATGAAGAGCCTAAAAGCAAGACAGCTGAGATATTATACAAATAAATATCTTCTCTCACAAAATGAGTGAATTCAAGTGCATTTTAACATTTAAAAGTTCGACATTGCTCGCTTTACAAACGACTTTCTGCGTGTCTTTCTTAGATATATGGAAATGCGCCACACGGCAGACATGATGACTCTAATCCAGTCTGGAGCTGCAGGTTGTGGTTAGTTGATGGTGTCATCACTGTTTCAGTCATGTTAAAGAAATAAAAAAGTTTTCAGTGGCCTAATATTGGGTTCATCCCTAATATTAAGTAAAGAGGCCCTTATGGTCAGATATGAACACAACAGAGCACAATGTGTGAAATCCATTTTCTGCATTTAACCCATTCTAGTGAAGCCGCATGCAGCCAAAGATTTACATTTACTTTTACCAGACGCTTTTATCCAAAGAGACTTCCATTCTCTAACTACAGGGGACAGTCTCCCTGGAGCAATTTGGGGTTAAGGGTCTTGCTCAGGGACCCAGTGGTGGTGCTGAAGGTAGGATTCAAACCTGTGACCTCTTGGTCAACACACTGGAGGCAATTATCCTACCCATTGAGCTACCTCCACCCCCCAAAGAGGCAATGCCTGGGAGACTGTGTGTAGGGACCTTGCTCATGGGTACCTCGGTGGTGTCACTCGCAGTTCTGGGATTTGAACCCATGACCTTGCGATCGTAGGGGCGACTCCCTAGCCTCCAGGCCACAATCCGTCCAAGGATCGACATGCACCAAGGATTGGAGCCAGCACTTGTTCTGATTTCAGTGGCCAGCATCTTACTACTGAACCCCCGAGGGGGAACCTACTGAGGTTCTACTCTTTATGTCCTGACCTGGCGACCAACACTAGCCACAATCTGCGTGAGAGAGAAAAATCTCTGGGAGGAAGCAGCGGTGCTTTAGGCAACGTTTCTGTCTCTGAGGAACATACAAGAATCCATTGTGATTACAGGGGTGCAGATCCCAACCCCCTTCCCGTCTCTGGCTCTTCCAGTGACATCACCGAGGGGGTCACGCAGGGGGTCAACGCAACCAGCATCGACTCAACAAAAGCCCCCAGACAGAGTTAATACCATTATCAAGAGATGCAGGCTTGCGCAGGAAACAAGAGGCCCCCACCAGAGAAATGACGGGAATCGACTCCTGTTTCACACACTGGTCAATTATTCAATTACATCTCCAAGCCCTCGTGTGTGACCCCGGCGTTTCCTATCGGGTGTGTTAACCGGGGGAAAGGGTGTCGAGACTGAAAACCCACAGCGACTGGAACAGCTGGTGGGGTTAAAGTGGGGAAGGCGGTGGAGCGAGTCTATCTGGTAGAGCTGCATCCCACCGCTGGAATAAAGAGCTTAGAGTCCAGAGAGCCTGGCCCAATAAATCCTTTCCTTTTTGGCTTTAATTAGGTTTGACTGGTTCAAAGAACTCACTTCCGTGTTTTCTTTTTTTTATGTTTCAAATTTATGGGCGGATGGAGATGTGTTTTGAGGGGGAGTCCTGCCAAGACTTCATTCTCTCTGTCGTTCTGGATGGCTGACTCTCTCTGCTCTCTCTCTCGCTCTCTCTCTCTCTGTTACTCTCTCTCTCTCCCTCTCTCTGTTACTCTCTCTCTGTCACTCTGTCTCTCTCTTTCTCTCTCTCTGTCTCTCTCCTTCTCTCTCTGTCACTTCTCTTTCTCCCTCTCTCTCTTTCTCTCTGTTCCTCGCTATCTCTCTCCCTCTCTTTATCTATCTCTGTCACTCTCTCTCTTTCTGTTGCTCATCTCTCTTTGTTCCTCTGTCTCTCTCTCTCTCTCTCTCTCTCTCTCTCTCTCTCTGTCTCTCTCTTTTCCCTTTGACTAATGTTCTTTATGTTGTCATCGCTGTTTTTTTTGTTTTTTTTTGCTTTGACTGTGTTTGACTAATTAGAGACCAGAAAGGAAGTAATCTAATGATCTGGGTCACGGCCTGAGTGAGAAGAGCTAATCAGCAGATGCCCCCCGAGTCTCCTCTGAAAAGACAGGCCAAATGCAACAAAACTATGAATGAAAGTCAATTATTTCAGACCATGACTCTTCTAACTTGTTAGTTATGTAAGCTAACCGGTCGAGTTCGAATGGCCAGAGCTTTCAGTCACTTTCCCATCTTGAAATCTTCCCTCTGGTTTTGCATTAGATTGTAATTAAAAGGCGTTCTGATCACAGCTCATGTCAATGATGGTTCTTTAACTGGAACTGGGCTGGCTTTGTTCTTCATTGATTCAAGGTTACTTTATTGTCATTGGCAACTTTGTACACACACAGATCGAGATGAGACATTTCTCCATGAACCACGGCGTAACATACATTTACATCTACATTTAAGGCATTTAGCTGACACTCTTATCAGGAGCGACCTACATCTGTGTTCAAGTCCACATCTGTCCTTCATACCTTTAAAGCCAAACTTAAATCAGCGTCCGCTATTCAACCAAGTTACTGCAGGTTAAGTTACACCTAAATGATTCCTGTCAAAGTAAGGTTAAGGCAAAAGTAAGGAAGGCCTGGAGATAAGAGTATGTTTTTTATCAAGTGAAAATGGGTAAGAAGAAATAAATAAGCAAAAACAAGAAGCGTAGTTAATCACCAAGGTGCTCCTTGAAGAGTTTGGTCTTCAGGTGATGCTTGAAGACAGTGATGGACTCCGCAGATCTGACCAGAATAGGTCACCACTAGGGGGCGAGATGGTCTTTCTCTTCTTTTGAGCAGCCGAGGCTCGAGACGACCCGTGCTTGAAGCCCTGAGAAGTGACAAGTTGTTTGCTGTTATGTTTGGGGTGCAAGTCAGTTCTTGGTCTTAAAGGCGAATGTTAAGGATTTGAATTCAACACGAGCACCACAGGGAGCCAGTGAAGGTTCCTTAGTAAAGGTTCCCTTTGATGAAGAGGAGCTCGGTCTTGCTGGGATTGAGCTTGAGATGGTGGGCCGACATCCAGTAGGAGATGTTGGATGTCGGCCAGACATACAGTATCAACACATGACATTCAACACGCTTGAATAAATCCAGACAATAAAACAAACAATAATAAAAAGCCTGAACCTCAGAAAAGGCCTGACACCGAGCCACGTCTTCCTCCAGGAGGGAGGTGCCGCGAGGTTCTGTGTGTTCTTGAATATTCAGGCAGCCTGGTGTTATTATTCCTGCCATTGTGTCCCGATAATCAGAGTCTGTCTCTGATATTGTGCCACGAATCCATAATTCAGAATAATTTCTGCAGCATCTGTTGTGCATGATCGTAGCTGCGGGAGGCCCCTTGTTTATTTATTTTTACGCTCTTTTGTATTTCGCGTTGTGAAATGGAAGAGGGGGTAAAATGTGCGCCTGCCACTCGCGGCAACAACAAAATAAATACACAAATAAATAAATAAAATAAACAGAGATGCAACATCCTCCTCCAGAGATGTGCAACAGAATGCTTTAATATGGAGATTCCCTTCATTTCCAGCAAAGAGGAGCCAGAACTGCTGATGCAGGTGCTCTCAGTCTGTGATGCATGGGGTGTGTGTGTGTGTGTGTGTGTGTGCGTGTGTCACTGTGTGAATGTGTATGTGCGTGTGTAAAACTGCATGAGTTATAAAGTGTGTGTATGAGTGTACTGATTGTGTGTGTGTGTGTGTGTGTAAAATTGTGTGCGTTAGGAAGTGTGTGTGTATGGATTGTGTGCGTGTTCCTGAATGCTTGCTGTGAGCATATGGTGTGTGTGACTGTATAAGAGCAATGAGGAGGGGGAGCCGTCTGAGAATATGATGTAGGTGTGTGTGTGTGTACCTAGACCTTTGGGAGTGTGTGGCACCACCAGACTCTGAGCAGCTGATGTGTGGGAGGTAACAGAAGTGTGTATGTGTTATGTGTGTGTGTACAGGTCACGAGTCCCTTGCTGCTCCTGCAGTGAGATGCGCTGAGCACTGAGCCCACGCCAGTCTTTTCCTCTACTCAGCTCTGAGGGTGTGGCCAGTGATGCGGTTGCCGTGGAGACGGGGCGTGGCCCTCCTTTTGGGGGTGTTCCTCTTTACCAGCTGTGGGCGGTTCTCCAGAGCGCTGGACATTCCACTAGAGGGTGAGTTCGGAACCACACCCACTGCTGAACCCCGATCAGTACTGCTTTAGCAGCCCTAAGTTACAAACGATTATAAATCAGAAATATATTCAACTAGATGCCGGAAACTGTGTTTCAACCTTTTATCCAAACTCACATACAATAATAATAATAAAATCATGCAAATACATTCATTTATACCAGTCACACACACACACACAGTTCGTTGATGTATCTACTCTAACGACGTTAACGGTCAGAGTTCTCATTTAGAACCCACTTCACAGCCGCAGAAAGTATATTAATAAAGAACAGTACAGTCTAACAAGTATATACATATCATTCTAATAAATACATCTGATTCTTTTAAGAGTGACAATATATAAACTTTACAAATACAAACATTTGTGCGTATGTAAATACAGTAGTCCCTCGTCTTTTCGCGTGGGGTTACGTACCAAGAGAACCCGTGTACAGAGAAAACATGCATTGTTGTGTTTTGGTAAAAATAATGCCTAAAAACTCCTGTTTTATAGTGTAACCTTAAATATGCCCACAAATCTGCCCACAGAACACTTAAACTTCATTTTAAACTCAGTTTAATGCATTACCCTTAAAGAAAATGGAAAGGCAAACCTGTATTCATCTCTTTTAATTTGAATTCCCTGCCAAGATATGCAACTCGGAAGATCGCGGGAGAAAAGTATTGTGACACTGCGGTGAGGTGAACGGTTTTCGGGGAATAACCCCTGATCTACTGCGGCTAAAAATACAAATGAGGGCTTGGTGGAAAGGTCTTCTGGAGATCTACCGAACTGTGGAGTTTGAAGTGTCTGAGTGAGAGAAACCATGCTTGGAGCGTGGGGGCTCAACCCTGAAATTGAAAGTGACAATCTGGTCATACGTGAACACACCACTGTACACAGTGTGATCAGCACGAAATTCACCCTCTACATTTAACCCATTCACCAAGTGAAGCAGGGGGCAGCCAGGAACAGAGGGACCATGGAGCAGTGTGCGGGGACGGTACCTTGCTCAGGGTAGACGTGCCTATCAGCCTTGGGAATCGAACGCACGACTTTCTGACCACAGGGCAGGGCGAATGCCTTACCACTAGGCCACCAACTGCCCAGTGGAATAAAAGCCTGCCCTGAGTGCCCTTGTTTGAAAACACCCAGGAAAAAGATTAACCTCTCGCAGTTCTGCTCTGTCCTTTAATGATATTCACTGGATATTCACTAAAAAAGCTTGAAACACTGGGGTGTTCTAAAACTTTTGACCGGTAGTATGTGTGTATCAACACTATGTTTCTCCAATATATAATCAATGTGTCATTAATTCGGTCCAGAAGAATCCGATAACGCCCGATTGTTTTTAAGCTCTTCCCTGCTGGAGCTCCTGAGATGGCCCTGCTCACTCCAGTGATGAGATTTTAATAAACATATTCATGCGCAGGTTCACGCCTTTTAAGAACGTGTCGTTTATTCCTCTGTTTTGTATCACGCTGTTTCCATGGAAATTTCCAGATGCACATTTTTTTCCTGCTCTTAAAATATTCACTATATATCTTCGGGGCTTCAGGGTCTTCATCAGTAGAGTGCAGTTTCAGGTCTTGAGTCACTCACTTCTAATTCTGCTCCAGTCAAAGTCGATTTAATTATTCGTCAGGAAACGTGTGGAGCCTTCGCACCCACCTCACTTTTAACTGTAGTCTGAGCAAAATGCTGCATGTTTATCGGCTTGTTTGTTTAATCTCTTTGTCTGTTTGTTTGTTTGTTTGTCTGTTTGTGTTTGCCTGCTGCCCTGGGATTTTCTGGTTTAGTTTTAGGTCACATAAACAGTAAGTTTATTACAAAGTGCAGATTTAGTGAAAAAGCCATTTCACAGCCGTCCGATCACCTGATCAATCACGACACATCAACTGTCCGATCACCTGATCAATAACATGACCACATCCCACCTGGAGCGTCACTCATTAGTTTTTGTAGACAAATTGGTTCTAAAGCTGAGATTTGCTCATTTCTGTCATTGATGCATTCATTGATCCAGAGATTGATCTGTCCCTTCTGTGTGTGTGTGTGTGTTTGTGTGTCTGTATGTGAGTGTGTGTGTGTGTGTGAGTGTGTGTGTGTGTGTGTGTGTGTGTGCGTGCGTGCGTGCGTGTGTGTGTGCGTGTGTGTGTGTGTGTGTGTGTGTGTGTGTGTGTGTGTGTGTGTGTGTGTTTCCAGGGCTGTTTAGTTGACCATGCCAGGAGAAATTGACTCCTGGATGAACTCTGTAGAGCCACAATGTTTTATGCAATTTTATCCAAAAAGTCTCAAAACTGCGCAAATGACTTTTCGTTCATTTGCTGAGTGAAAATAAATAAACGACACATAAACAAAACCTTTTTAAACAAGAGTGAAGAATCACCAAATACAATGAAATTCTTACCTGCATGTTTCTTCACAGACAATTATAAAACAAAATATAGAACACTGCAGTACAATAAACACTAATAACAAATTAATAACATAACATTAATAACCCCTGGGTGGGGTCATGATTATTAACAATCAATAAAATTCAAACCTTTTACTCTTCTGAATGTTTTGTCCAAATCACAATATATATATATATATTGTGCTACAGTACTATATTAGCACCAGCTCTACCTACGTAAAGAGTTTGTATACAACCCTGGTTTCACTGCTTGAACTCCCAGAGCCAGCTGTGCTTTAAAATGCTTGTTCTATGTCCAGTACGCTGCAAAAGTCTTGAGCCACCCCTCATACCTTCATATTTTGTTCCAGAGATCCAGATTTTCTTGTATGTTACTGTGGTCTGTGGAATGCTGTGATCCAGAGTGACAAATACAGTTACCCAGACTTGTACTGGAATTGAACTGACACCAAACACTAGAGGCAAGAAGCAAAATTACCTGTTTAACTCCAAGTTGAAGATGTATTTCTCATCTAATGTTTAACCCCCACAAAGCATACAAGAAATTAAGAGACAATACTGTGCAAAAGTCTTGATCCCCTCTCATGTCTTCATATTTTACATCCAAACATCCAGACTTTTTTGTATGTTAATGTGGTCTTAAGGAACAGTTCTCCAGTCTTCCTGAAGGACTTTCAGAGCCTCTCATTTCCAGTCCAGTCCCTGAACCTTGTCCACAGTGACCTTCATACTGATCATCCAAGCAGAACAAAGAGCCTCTAACTGAAGTCCTGAACCAGTGAAGAACCAGGAGCAGATGATTCCAGATGA
>JBBPDH010037029.1:0-10172 GCA_037974565.1 Clupeocharax schoutedeni
ACATCTGTCCAAATAATAACTAGCCAACTACCCAACAATACATAAGCCCTAGAGAAGAACGTAAGTCAAGGAAATTTATTTTATTTTTTTTTAAATATAAGGGAAAAAAAATTCCTTGACTTACATTCTTCTCTAGCACTTATATTTATTAGTCATGAAGGAAAAAGCAAGTAAAATTGATATTAGGGCCATTATTATAATTATTGCTATATGTAAACTAAAAGACAAAAATGTGTGGATCAATTTTACTTTTCATTTGAAAATGATGTGCTTATTTATATAAAGTACATTAAATGCATAATTTTTTCATGGTACAACATTAACTTTTGGATGCTACACTAGCAGGATCTGTTCAAGACTTATAAAGCTCACAAAGTGCAAGGCTTGCAAAGTACAACATCTTTGGCTGGATTATAAACTGACATACCATTAACATATATGTTCACTTAGTACTAGATTCAACTGCAACAAAAAGTACTTAGTCATTGTAGCTCACTATCATTTATTTTAATGAGATCTTGTGCCAATTATTTCTGTGTCATTTCTACTGGTAAATGCTATAAAAATGCTATAAAATAGAAATATGATCCCACATCAATGTAGAATTTTATTCGGGAGGTTTTAACTTTTTAAAGAAGAATTTTAGATGTTTCTTCAAGCAAAGACCAGTTTTCACTTACTTGCTCAGCAAATTAGCTCAAATTTTCACCTCCAGCCAAAACCATAAAGGTATTGTTTTGGTAACTGCTTTATCGATGATGGCTGACTGTCTCAGTTTGCATGACTGTCTGTGTTCAGAAGGATGTTCATGTTGAATTCTTAAAAATAAAGGCTCTAAATGGTCCCTAGCTTGGACATAAAAGTCTAGGACAAAACTTTTGAATCACACAGAACTTACATATATTGTGGATGCCCCTTAAAAGTTCACTCATGTTTACAAAATATGATTATTGAAGAAAATATTAAAAATGTTGGTACTTCTATCCAGAGTGGTTCTATTATAGCATCACTTCAGGGCTTTTTTTGGACTGTTTGTACCACGAATCACTTCTTTTCTTTGATTAATTATTTCTTTCCTTTTTTAGATGCTGTTCTACAAGTGGCCCTAAAAGGTCGGGACACAGTTGCAACTGAGAATTCTGTAGTAAGCTTGATTTGCACAGTAAGTGGAGCTAAAGGTCCTTTTGATGTGCACTGGAAATTTCAACCAACTGGTTCAAAGGATCAAAAAGACATTGTATGTATGCTTCGCAATGGGGCTGTATCCTGTGCAAAAGAGTGGAAGGACTATCAACTTGAAGTTCAAGTGCAAAAATCAAGCACAGTGTTTTTTCTCAGGATTCTGAGGGCAAGCAAAAGAAACCAGGGTCTTTATCTGTGCCAGGTTACTGCTTATCAAGAAAACATTCAGATAGCACAGAAGCGCTCCAGTCTACTGGCAGTCCATGTAAACAGTCCTGGTAAGATTATGATGCATTCAAAGCTTTTAGGTCTTTTTAATGGTACATTTAGATTTTGTAAGTAAAACCTTGGTCATTTTGAATATTTGAATCTGCACTATTTCCACTGTCAGCTAACCTGATTTTCATTCTGTTTACCCCACGCAGTCAGCAATTTGTCAATCGACATCAAACCTAAACCTCGTTTGGATGTTTCAGTCAAGAGTAATGCAAAAATTAATTGCTTGATAAAGGCAACAGTTTCTACTTCCTCCCGTTTTCTGGTAACTTGGATGTCTGGAACCCAGACTCTGGTGAAAATGGATACACTAGGGGTGGTCACTCTGGGTCCTGGAATCAACCATGAGATGGACCAGAGGATAAGCATGCGGAAGATTGAAAGACAAACCTTCCAACTGTCCATTCAACAGGTCAGGTCAACTGATAGTGGCCAGTACAGTTGTACAGTAGAAGAATGGATTCAAAATCCTGATGGGATCTGGTACCATCTCAATGCAAAGTCTGTCACCACAGAACTTGCTGTGAAGGAAAAAGGTATGTTGTCAATAGGTTTTTTTCTAGTTAAGCACACAGATGTTTTGAGAAAAGTCATGCTTTCTGTCCAAAATCAGTTGAGAACTCCATACTGTTCCCAAAATATGCCTTTCCTTTTCCCCCAAGAATTTTTATTTTCTTTTTGACAACTGTCATTTATAATGTGATAGAAGTAGTCTAAAACAATATGTTGTTACATTAGCTTACATTAAAGGTCAAGAACATTTTGCCCTCTTCTGTAAACGTACCATTTCGCAGATACATTGTTTGGGGACTGTTTGGGGAATTTTAGGCCCGCTCGCAATCCCTCCAAGTAAAAATATATACCATGATAAATGATTACATAAATATACCACAAGTTACCAGTTCATTAAGGATTGTCCTCCACCTCCACCTAAGGATTATCCTCCACCTTACACAGGTTATATAAGATAAGGTAAGATAAGATAAACCTTGCTTAGTCCCACAAGTGGGAAATTTGCATAAGATATTGTAATTTGGTTTGTATACTTTTATATTATACTGCAGTGACAAAGTTAATGTGTAATCTATACTTGTAAGCATATGCATTTTTAAACTGGCCTGTCATAATTTTCCATAATTTTCTGACATGCAACAATTTTTGGGCCACTTTTCTGCATTTTATCCTTTTCACATGATACAGAAAGATAGTCATTTGGTTTACAGCTGTTATTTATTAGTGCATTTAATTATGTTTATTAACATATTGACATGTATCATTCAGCTAGTGACTTCGACCTGGATAAGTCTGATAGACAGTTGGTGGTCACAGAAGGGCAGCATGTGGATTTAAACTGCTCTCTGCTTTCTATTGGGCTGGATTCCACTTTTCGCTACTCTGTGACCTGGACATTTGAGAGACAAGAACAAGAACCTGCTACCATAAAGCTTCTGACCTACAGTCATGAGGGGCATCTGCAGTTCCAGGAGGACGACACAGAGCTTCAACAAAGACTTTACTTTTCCCGGCCCACAGATGATATGTTCCGTCTGTCCATCTTGAATTCTGTCTCATCTGACAGTGGAAGGTACCGCTGCCAGGTAGATCAGTATCAGCTTGATTGCAAGGGTAAATCAGAATGGAAAGCAGGCATGAAGTCCGGATTTACCAATGTCAGTGTACGTTTTATAGGTAGGTTCTTACCTCATATTCGTTGGAATAATATTGAATTATGTCAATGAAGGATCCATGCTGATCTCATCTTTCTTTTACTTTTGAAATAGAGGGCAAACTACAAGTAGAAAAAGTGGCTCTCAGTCACAACATTGCAGATCGTCGTGCTGGATTCACGGTTGAGTGTATAATCAGCTCTCGCTCCAGTGATAAGACTCATTTTGAAGTGACCTGGTTCAAGAGTCAGAAAGAGGGACAACCCATGACCATCTTCACTGCCAAACAGGATGGAACTCTACACAGTGCTATCAGTGATAGACGTTTGCTGTATAGTCATCCATCTGCCACCCTATATAAACTTACTGTGCCTGATGTTAGTCCCTTTGACAATGGCCAGTATCAGTGTCAAGTTGTGGAATGGCTGAAGACAGCTGCTGATTCTTGGAGGAGGGTGGCTGAAGACAAGTCAGGAGAGCTTAATGTCTATGTAGTAACAGAAGAAGAGCCAAGAACAGAGAAACTTGTTTTGGAGAATCGTGTTCCTAATCTGGAACCCGCAGAGGGAGATCAGTTTGATGTTAGTTGCTCCATTGTTGCAGATAAAGCGAACGCCACTGTCCGCTACACTCTAATCTGGCTGCTGGTGAAACAGGGCTCTGATAAAAGAACTGTTTTACTGAGACATACCAATGATGGGCATCTGCTGTACCCTTCAGAAGACCCACAGCTTAACAGCAGACTACAATTCTCCAGTTCTTCCGTCAAAACCTTTCATCTCACTGTATTCAACTCGCTTCCATCTGACAGTGGAAAATACCAGTGCAGTGTGGAACAGTACCAGCTTGGTTGTGATGGGAAATGGACAGGAAAAGGATCTGCAGTATCACAATTTACTACAGTCACTGTTCAGGATATTGGTAATGTATGCTTTTTTCATTACTTCAGAATGTCCTCTACCTACTTTTCCCCAGATTTATGTTTCTTCACATTTCATCTGCTCATTTTAATGAACCTTGACATTGGATCTCCTTCACTTACAGTAGGGAATCCCAGTCCTGGTCTTGGAGTACCCCTACTCAGCATAGTTCATTTACATCTATTCCTGGTTTTGATGTGTGTATTAGGCCAGAAAACATTTAAAAGACTCCCAAGATTAAGTTGGAACCTGTGCATAAAGATTTAACATTTTACTAAAATACAGCATTCATAAGTCCACATAACATACATATATACCTTCATTACACCTGACATAAGCCTATATGAACATATATACAAACTTTAATATAGTCTTAATTTGTGTTGTCAATTTATGTTTTAAGCTCTACCCATTTGACTGAGAACTGTCATTTTCTTACACTTCCTGACAGAGAGTAAACTACAACTACACAGAGAGGACAAGTTTGTAAATATTACTAAACACTCTAACTTCACAGTTGAGTGTAAAATCAGCTCTCGCTCCAGTGAAAAGTCTGTATTTGAAGTTACCTGGTTCAGGAGTCAGGCAGATGAAAATTCTCTAAAGATCTTCACTGTCAAGCCGGATGGAACCTTCCACAGCTCTATGAATGATAAAAGTCTGGTGTATCAGCATCCAAGTGTCATGCTCTACAAGCTCACCGTGGCTCGTGCTGACTCCTGGGACAATGGTCAGTACTATTGTCAGGTTGTGGAGTGGCTGCAGACACCTAATAAATCCTGGAGGGAGTTAGCCAGAAGCAAATCAGAAGAACTTACTGTCCATGTCGAAGGTAATATTGCATTCTCACAAAACATTTCATATACTGCATACACATAATTCATTATATTATACAAAAGTAATTCAATTTTTTTGTATTTTAGCTAATATTCATGAAGCTAGCTATGACTGTCCTTCTGGAGCAATGCTTGGCATCTTCATTCCTCTACTTTGCTTACTGCTGGTGGTCATCGGACTGCTCCTTTTAACCGTGCAGAGGACAAAGTCTCCAAAAAAACAGAAAGACCATATGTGGGCTGAGAACAATCCACTGAAACCTGTTCCAGAACCTGCAGCGGGTGAAGGGGACAACGCCTAGCTGAACACATACGCGGTGCCTTGGACAAGGCTACATACTGATAAGGAAAACCATGTAAACCGGTATGCTTGCATGTGATCAGTGTGATGTAATGACAATGTTAGTAATGGATGATGTTGGGTGAGTTACACAAAAACTTAATCTAATGTAATCTAAAGTTACTAATTGCTTCTGTCAAAATGAAATGAGGGTTGTGTGACTTATGAGTTCCTAAAAGGTTATTTCGTTACTTTACCTCTGTTATTCAGTGATTTTGTTAGAAAGAACAATTAGTGTCAACATGCCTTGAAAATGTCTCTGCATTTTAAAAAGACAGTTATACTTGCTTAAAATGATCAACCGCTAATATTGTTTCAAAACCTAGAAACTAGGTAGTAAACATGTGCATCGTACATGAAATCTAAAGCTTTTGTAGCTGTTTCTGAATGAAAATTGTCTGTTTACAGACAAAGTTATGGCTGTTCAGCTTAAGGATCTTCATCTTCGCAATTCACATTAGTAGAATTAAATGCTTTAACTGGTTGTTTGTCAAGATTATAGCACATGCAGCATTATTCTCATTCACAATTAAATACATGCACTTAGTTAACACAGGTAGCATGGACACACCAATTACATAGCCGAGCAGGTAGAGTCAATATATACTGATCAGTCATAAGATTAAAAACAGCTGCCTAATTTTGTGCAGGTCCCCCTTGTGCAACCAAAATAGCTCTGACCTATTGGAGTACGGGCTCCACATAACCTCTGAAGGTGTGCTGTGGTATCTAGCACTGAGGCGTTAGCAGCAAATCTGCTAAGTCCTGTAAGGTGCAAGGTAGATTGGGCCATTTTGTCCAGCACTTGATTGGATTGACATTTGAGGAATTTGGAGGGCCAGTCAACGTCTTCAGAATCAGAATCAGAATCAGAATCAGAAAACTTTATTTATCCCGAAGGAAATTAAACTCATGTTCCTCAAATCATACCTAAACTTTATTTTTTTTTTGCAATGCGGCATGGCACACTCCTGCTGAAAGAGGCCACTGCCATTAGGAAATACTGTTGCCATGAAGGGGTGTACTTGGTCTGCAACAATGTTTAGGTATGTGGTACACGTCAAAGTATCATCCGCAGGAATGCCAGGAAATGCAGGAATGAATATTGCCCAGAACACTGCTTCTACTGGCTTGTCCTTATATCATAGTTCATCTTGGTGGAATTTCTTCCCCACGCGGGCGACACACACATCTGATCATTCACCTTCTTCCAGTTCTGATGCTCACATACCCATACCCCCTTGACCGACATGTTGCAATGTAGCCCCATACACCACAAGCTGTGATGCACTGTGTGATTTTAATATTGAGGCTGTTTAGTATATATTGAGGATTTCTTTTATTTCACACAATTTATTTTTTTTTCTTAAAGACCATAAGCAACACCAGTTAATAAGTCAGTAGCAGAAGCAAACTGTTCCTTTGAAACTACTGACCTTATATATTTTATATAGGCTTTTGCTATGATTGTGTGAGTCATATTAGCATTGTGTCTGCTGTGTCGATTGTTTAAACATGCAAATCTGTACTTGGGTTTCTGTGGAAAGAGGAAGTCAAAATTTCTCTGTGGTTAGGTTGTCTCTGAGACAGAGTCTTCAGTTTTGTGGTTTTTTTCTCACGAAAGTAGGGCAAACTTAACACGAAACAAAGACGGCACAAGTTTGTCTCAGGGGTCAAAAAGAATGAAAATGCTTCAGTTACAAATGTGTGTACAATGTATGATGATTTTAAAACGAAAACTTTTACTCTTTGAATATTGTTGTGCTGGGGGGCAGAGCAACACCCTTTCCTGTTTTTAGTCTCTGTTAATAAACTTTTATTTCATTCATTATTACTTCCCTATGCCTTTTAAATGTTATTCTTACCCAGATTTATCTGAATATATTTGGCATTTCTTTTTCCAGTCATGGTGGTAGTTTGTATTCCATAATGTCAATATGCAGCTTTGTAGACTTTAAGACTGGTATGGGTGCATATGACTGCTATGATGTCTGTGTACACAGTGTGCTTGCTAAAGAGTTTGCAAGTAATAACATTCTCATTTCATTTGGTTTAAACAGCTATAATTAACTCATATCCCTGTGGGGGTATCCAGAGAACATGTATTATTCTGAAAATAGGAAAACCAGCGCAATGGTGTCATGCAGAATTATACAAACAACTACCAGTAAACTCCACTTAAAATGCAAAACAATTTAGAAATCCAACAATGCACTGTAATTGCAATGTCAGTACTGTAAATGAACTATACTGGCAGTTCATTAATGCAATTTTACAGGTAAAACTTTTGCTGTGAAGGTTTTCCAATTTAATAGATTATTAACAATATTTAAATACTGTTTTCTGCAACCATCTTGTGGGTTCAAGCATGTTGTTGCAAGAAGCTTAGGCAATCTAAAGAGAAACATTAAACATCACTTTGCTCTGCTAAGCTATTTTCTGCTTTTACCCAACATCCGTTTTAAGGTTTATTTGTAATAACTTCAATGTAAATTAAACTGTTCTATTGTATACCTTCTGTTAGAACTTTGCAATATTTTTCTGTTTTCATTTGAAAGTGAAAGTTAAAGAATTAAAGGTTAATGATATTTATCGGTGTTTATGTGCTTGAATAAATTATGTCTACTATAAGGGAATCAACATCTATCAAGTACAGATAATCAGAGAGAAGCCTAGAAGAGTATTTACACTGTGTGTCTGGCTGAAAGGCAAAGGCCATTTTTATAGTCATCACATAGCATAAAGAAAGAAAGACCGGACAGATGGATGGACGGATAGACAGATAGATATGGTATCTGTGGCTGTGGTAAAGCCATAGCCAATGACTGATAGAGTGATATTACCCAAGTGATTTCCTGCAACAACAGATCAATAGTCTCTGTAAGTAAAGCATTAAAAAGCTTGAGGATTATGAACTGAATCGTGTGCTTTAGCCCAGGACTGGGAGGGGTGAGAGAGCACGTAGCTCTGGTGTGGCCTGTGGGAGGACACCTAAACTGGTAAAGAACCTTTGTATTGTGTGAAGATTCTATCAGATACCTTTAAATTGAAAGATCTCCTTTTCCAAACCAATTTTGTGACTTCACTCAACAAATCATTTGGAACAGGCTTTAGAGCTGCCGCACTTGAAATCTGGATAAATGTGCTCAAATTCTCACCCATGATGTAAGGCAGACACACTGCAGACCTCTGGACATGCAATACATTTTGCTATTGAGTGAACAATGATGTGAAGCACACTTTCTGAGGACGAGTTTTGTTAAACAGTCCCCTCTAGTGGTTAAATGATTTACTACCTCTGTCAATCGATCCACATTTACAATACATTTAGTAAAATTATATACAGTAGATTATAAAATCCAAAAGTGGTACATGTTGACCCACTATGCACCACACCATATTCACTATGAATCAGACTTGTATTCAGTGCAACCTTCATCTTGCTCAAACCCCCATGAATCCACTTATCTCACGTTATGTCTCTCACATCAAGGCAGCGTTGAGGCTGAGCTGAATTAGGCTTCCTGATGACACTGCAGGAGGTATCAGCAAATTGAGAGTAGAAGCTGTGTCATCTAGAATGCATAATGTTTATTTTTCCCTATTTTTTTGCCTGTATTTTATGTGCATTGTTTGAAACTCATCAGCTGAATTCCTTAATTCCTGTCTGTCACTGCAAGGGGATTGTGAGCAATGTTTACTTTGTAAGAGCTTTAAAGTAGCCCAGACTCTAGTGCTGGATTTAGACCAACAGTAATCATACAAGTTAACTATGTTTGTTGTAAAGTGTCCATTTGTTATACATAAACACACCACAGCACACAGTGTGAACAATGTGAAATGTTAAATGTGACATTTAACCCCTTCACCAAGTGAAACAACAGGCAGGCAGGAACACAGCACCCAGAGAGTGGTGTGTAGGGACGGTATCTTTGCATTGGTACATCAGTGGTGTCACTACCAGTCCTGGGCTGGAACCCCACAACCTTCTGGTCACAGGGCTAACTCCTTAACCCACAAGGCCACTAGCTGCCTTGTTAAAGTAATGTGCTAAATGCAGTTCAGTGCTTTAGCTAGTTGAACTTAACCCCTCTGAAGATGTTTGGGAGGTAAGGGATTTCATGTTTTACCTGAACAGCAAGTCGCCGCTAACTGTGACCACCTTAAATCAGCCTGAGAGACTTTATATACATTTCTGTTACCAGGAGAGAATGTCCTGATCACAGCACATACAGTGGGGTTTGCCACTTTAGTATTTAGTCAACCACCAATTGTTCTCCCACTTAAAAAGATGAGAGAGGCCTGTAATTTTCACCATAGGTATACCTCAACTATGAGAGACAAAATGAGAAAAAAAATTTGGTCGCCTACAAACAAGCAAGATTCTGGCTCTCACAGACCTGTAACTTCTTCTGTAAGAGGCTCCTCAACTAATGACCTGTATTAATGGCACCTGTTTGAACTCGTTATCAGTATAAGACACCTGTCCACAACCTCAAACAATCGCACTGCAAACTCTACTATGGCCAAGACCAAAGAGCTATCTTGTAGACCTGCACCAGGCTGGGAAGACTGAATCTGCAATAGGGAGCAGCTTGGTGTGAAGAAATAAACGGTGGTAGCAATTATTAGAAAATGGAAGACATAAAAGACCACTGATAATCTCCCTCGATCTGGGCCTCCACGCAAGATCTCACCCCGTGGGGTGAAAATGATCCCAAGAACGGTGAACAAAAATCCCAGAAGCACACGGGGGACCTAGTGAATGACCTGCAGAGACCTGGGACCAAAGTAACAAAGTTTACCATCAGTAACACACTACGCCGCCAGGGACTCAAATCCTGCAGTGCCAGACGTGTCCCCCTGCTTAAGCTAGTACATGTGCAGCCCGTCTGAAGTTTGCTAGAGAGCATTTGGATGATCCAGAAGAGGATTGGGAGAATGTCCTATG
>JBBPDH010037057.1:0-10171 GCA_037974565.1 Clupeocharax schoutedeni
CAAAGTAGTGCTGTCTTAAACCTCAGAGTGCAGAACAATGAACAACATTTTCTTAAGCAGGAAAAAGAGCTCAGACTCCAGTAATGAGGTAATGACCTATAAACCGCATTGTGTTTTGGTCAAGAAATGCCTTAAAATGCCAATTTTAATAGTGTAAACCCTAAATATGCCCCCAGATGTGTCCCAGAATACTTTAATACATCACCCTTAAAGAAAATGTAAAGATAAACCCAAAGTTTAAATACGGAAAAGTCACGAGAGAGAGAGATACAGAGATACAGAGAAAGAGAGAGAGACACGTGCTCCGGCCGGAAAAGTCACGAATGTGTGTGTGTGTGTGTGAGAGAGAGAGAGAGAGAGAGAGAAAGGGGATCCGTGCGAGAGAGACACAGAGAGATACAGAACAAGATAGAGAGACTCGTGCTCCGGAAAAGTCACGAATGAGGGAGAGAGAGAGACACACGCTCCGGATCCGTGCGGTCCAGAACAAGAGAGAGAGATACAGAGAAAGAGAGAGAGACGCGCGCTCTGGAAAAGTCACGAGAGAAAGCGCGCGTGTGCATGAGAGAGAGTTACAGAGAAAGAGAGGGTTGTTTTCCCTCTTATGCGAACTGAATTTCTTTCCTTCGTACCACGAGATCTCGTCACACCCGTTATTTAGCAAATCTATTAGTAATGCATATCAGTGCGAATACATTCAAGAAAACAGTTTCTCTTCATAGGCTATTCATCACACAATTTAGAACCCTTCTTACATCACATAGTCCATCAGCTCCTGAGAAACTCCACAATCCTGTGGAAAGCCTTCCAAGCAGAGTGGAAGCTGTTGTAGCTGCAAAGGGGGACCAACTCTTATTGAAGTCTATGTACTTGTCATTAAAGAGCCTGTATGAACAAAATACTGAAATCTTATTACAGTGCAATGGTGCAGTAGGCCTTAAACTACATTAATATACTTTTTTTAACATGATTGACATTATTTAGATTAAATTGTTTTCCTACATGATTGTCTTGTAGATCCAAAACAATATCTGTTCCCTTTGTTAATAGGTACCCCCTCATTGCTTTGGTAACATGCTTGAAGCTTTATACTAGATTTTGGAACATTGCTCTGAGGATTTGATTGCACTTAATTGCAACTATGAGAGCAATAGAGACACATCTAGGATTAGCATGCATCTTGGCTGATCTGATAATAAGTAGATTACAATCTAAGTACATCATTTCGCATTAGAATGTATCTCCACATGCATGCGTTCACCTTTGCTTAGCACTGTCACCTTGTGATTGGTAGGTAATGCCTGGTGTGAACAGGGTCAGGGAGGTCAGGCACTGATGTTGGATGATTAGTTCTGGATCACAAACTCTTCAGGCCTCAAGGGTGCTTGATGTAGCTCAATCCACTACTCCCCATCCCAAAGTCAGGGGGGCTTTATACCCCTATAGCTGACGCTTGGTGTTGGTGATTCATTGGTTTTCTATGGAGATTGCACAAACTGTGTTCGCTTCTGTGTCAGCAATATGTGCATCGACATGCAGCTGTATTTACTGATTACAAGGGGTTTCTGCATACTCTTAGAAATACAGTATAGACCGTATTAGTTAACAGAAAGTACATTTTCCAGCATTAGAAAAGAGTTAGATTAACAGAAATGTGAAACCTAATAGAGTCTTATGCTCTTCTTCAAACTAGGAAACAATAGGCAGTCCAGGTCCTGCTGTTCAGTTGTGCATGCCAAAGGAAATAGTAAAACCCTCTTCAAGGGCTTCAGTTGTACATTCTGGTCAAGTTGCAAATAAGGTCATACACTGGGAAAAAAATGTTGGCTGGATGAATTGGTTGTTTCAGAGCATAACTGGTGGAGTTTTTGACTGTTTCAGAGTTAGCAGGGTGAAGTAGCCGAGAGAACGGCCTCAAAGAGCCTTTTGTGAGAGGAAGGCAGTGCTGGTGCTCTGAGACTGCGTATTATGTGTGTGACTGCACTAGTCTCAAATTCTAAATGTCAGCACTAGGATTCAGGGGGATGAACCATTATTCTGGTTCAGCAATTTCTTTCTGTTTGTGTGTGTGTGTGTGTGTGTGTGTGTGTGTGTGTGCACGCGTGCACCCATGGCGTTGGGGAGGCCCTCATTTTAATTTTGTAAACACCATCGTCTGAAGGAGTACAAGACCCTCTTATTGTGGTGCAGTGAGGCTGGATATTTTGGTGCCTCACACTTCCCACTTTAGCTCCAAATGCTTAGACAGTCTACAACAAACTGCTGTTTAACCATCTGCTGAATTACTGTGTAGTTACCAAAGAGTTTCAGGTGCTATTTTTGACCAGGTAAACACTGTTTACTCACCCTGTGAGGAGACGCTTTACTCTCAGCTCCCACTTTTTCTGGCACCACTTCCCGTATTGTTCTGCAGCTTTATTGATGCAGGGCTGAGAGTCTCCTCAGCTGTTCTGAGTCTTACTAAGAAAAAAGAATGCATTCTTGTAAACAACACAACTAGTAAAGCTGTAACACAGTCAAGTCAAGTTGATTTATATAACCTATTATTATTCACAAATGTCATTCAGTGTGTTTGCTGGGACTAGAATGAGAAATGAATACATCAGGAAACAAAAATAGTAGTAAGTAAACAAAAATAGTAGTAAGTAAACAAAAATAGTAGTAAGTAAACAAAAATAGTAGTAAGTAAAAAACACTAAAAGAACACATAGACGATCAGTTAGGAAGATGAAAAATGCAGTATTTAAAAGAATGCAGAGGAGAATAGGACAGTTATTAGCCCATTTTTAAAGCTACCGTTGGTACAGATCTGATACTGATGGACAGTTGGTTCCAGCAGTGAGCAGCAAAGTGGCTAAACACCATTTCTCCATGTTTAGTTTCAGCTCTTTTCACCACTAGCTGACCAGCTCATGCAGACCCAAAATGTTTATATGCATCAGATGTAGAGATGCATTTAGGACGAGAAACTTGTACATGATAAATAATGCTTTGAAATCAGTTCTGTATGAAACTGGGAGACATCGCAAAGACCTGAGGATTGGAACAATGTGCTAATTTTGTTGGTTTTGGTTAGAACTCTGAACCAGCTAGTGCTGCTTAAGGGACTTTTTCAGAATCCCAGTAAGAACAGTGTTGCAATAATCAGCGCTGCAGGAAATAAAGGTGCAGATAAGTATCTCTATGTCTTGTTTAAACACAGAATCTGTAACTTGAGCAATATTTTAAAGGTGCCAAAGGGCTGACTTTGTTGTAGCTTTAATGTGGCCACTAAAACTAAGATGCCCATCTCTGTTAATGCTGGGATTTTTACATGGGTTGGCATGCTTTAGGTTCCAGATAGTTATGTACTTTATTGAGGCACCGACAGTGAATCTATGAGACCAAAGCCATTCAGTGAAAGAGCTTAATAGTTCTGAGTGTATTCTGCATGGTTCTGTCAGGACACGTTATTCTATTTAAGAATTTGACCTAGAGGAAGCTTGTGCAGGTTAAACAGGACAGACCAAGAATGAACCCATGAGATACTCCACATGGCAGGGCAGTTTTCTCTGGTTCACAGTAGCCACCTGAACCCCCTCAGAGCCCAAACCAATTTTCAAATCTAGCAGAAAGTTCTGGTCAACGTCAAAACCTGCACTCAAATCTAACAGCACCAGTTATTTTACCTGCATCTGTATTCATCTGTAATTTAGTACCTTTATACGAGCAGTTTCTGATGCTGATGTTTTTTATTGCTTAGGATACAGTATCATAAATTCTGAAAATGCTTTCATAGACAGCATGGTTTAAAATCTAACCTCTTCACTGAGACTTTCTTACGAAATCCCACCCTGCTTTGAGTGCTTGTGGTATGGGCAGTCTGCCAAGTTTAAAAGCGGTAGATTGTCCAAAGAAAATATGTAGAAAGATTTGCACAATTTTTGCCCTACCTCAAATGCAGTCGGGCAACATGTATTTGCTTCATCTAGTTTTCGGCTAAAGTGACTAGACTATGGTGACGCAAAGAGAATGGAAATGTGTGTGTGTGTGTATGGGGGGGTGTGTGTGTGTGTGTGTGTGTGTGTGTGTGTGTGTGTATGCACAGTGTCCCGATAAAAACTGGAATAAATTGCTCTAATGCAGCAAAAACTATATACAGAACAGAACAGTAGTAGAAGAATTGAATTTTAATATCCATAGTATCGGTTTTAAAATGCAATTTCCAAACAGCTCTATGCACAAGTGCGATTGACGTCATCAATGCATTATTACTTTTTGTGTGTTGCATGTTTGTTAAACCATAACAAACATGCCGTCTATCAAAGAAGACAACATTTTAAGGAACAGAAACCGGTCTTTGTGGTCTATGAATAACCTGCTGACGACGATCGATCCAACCAGCACTGTCAGTCGTAACCTGGCAGTAGAAAAACACGTAAGATGTGCGCTGCTCAAGCTGTCGATGCAGTTGAGGGGCTGGAATTAAGCCAGTAAAATGCACCGGGTGCTCACAGAACGGTTCGTCCGATTTCACGAGAGATTTGAATTTCCAAAACATCAGGGCATCAATTCATCAAGCATCATTTAAGAAGAAGAAGGACGTAAGACCAGACGGCTGCAAACAGAATAGCACAGCTTAATCGCGCCAAGCAGTTCCTGAGAGCGTTCCATTCTTCTGGTTTTCAGATGAAAACGTTTTTATCGTCTCTCCACCGATGAATCTCCAGAATGACCTTGTTTACGTGGCATCAGGAACCCGTACCCGTACGTCTCCTTCGGCAGGTGCCTGCCGAACGTCTCCTCAAGACTTGTGGTGGTCTATATGACATTATCAAATCTGGGGTGTACTGAATTGGTATTTGTGGAGCCGGGTGTGAAATTGAATGTCTGTGATGTTCTGATTACTCCACATCTGCTTTCCATTCCATTCCAACTTCATACCACCGCTGTTATGGCCGCCCAACAGCCCTGATCTTAGTTCGATGGACTATAACATCTGGAGCGTACTGGAACAGCGTGTGTATTGCACCCGCATTCGTGACGTCTATCACCTCATGGCACGTCTGCTTGAAGAGTGGCAGATGTTTGATCAGAAGATCATTGACTGGGCCATCATGCAGTGGCGTCTATGTCTTCGAGCATGTGTTTGAGAACATCAGCTATAGCCTGAACTTGCTCGATAGATTGCTTGTCACTCTGCTGCACTTTGTTGGAAAGTTCGTATTTTGAGTGTTGCATTTCAAACGTTCATTAAATTGGTAATGTTTTATAGATCTTCTTGATTTGCTGTTGTTCTTATATCTACATTTTTAAACAGATCTAACATGTTGTTGCTGCATTGTTATATTTATATACTAATCAGTGGTATCTTGAATCTCCACACAGTGCACCGGTAAGGTTAAATTGTTGTTACTGACATTCTGTGACCTTGTGGTAGGCCTGTCTGATGCAGTGGTTGAAAACGCAAGTCTGTACTGAACTCAACTCTATGCAGTTGCTTGGAAGATTGTTCATTTTTGGCATTCAGTTTGTAAATATGTGCATGCAGTAAGCTTCCATTACCTACAACCTTCCAAAACTGAAGAGACAAACTTTGAAACCAAACATGTCTTGGTTTATGGACTACCTGTGGGGAAATGTGATTTTATGCTTAATTATTGGTTGTTTTGTAGTGTGATTCAGCCAGTAAAGGGTTAAATGTGGAGGAAGCCTGTTTGTTCGATGGACTCCGAGGTTTAGAAATATAAGCTGACAATAGAATGTGACTAAATGAAAGGAGCAGGCAGGGTTGGGTCGAGTGGAGGAGTTTGTGTTGGAAAGTGCTCGAAATGTCACAAAGGGAGCTGTGCTAGTTTGGTGGGTTTGTGTGAGTAACAACAACACACCTTTGGAAACGTTCGTTGGGATTGGTGTTTGCAGACAGGCGAGAGCGACAAGCCTTGGGAACATGTCGCTGCAACTTTACTCCCACAGTGCACAACTTTCAGCACCACTCTGAGAGCGCGTGTGTTGCGTTTTGACCTAATGTGATATTGTTTAATTGCACCCAGAGCCGTCTGAGCGCTAAAGGAATGTCTAACAACCCTGACAGAGCTCATTTTGCCTGGACTGGTTTGCTCTGTTCTGCCTTTCGGACAATTATACCAAAGGGAACCGTACACAGTATAGCCATTGATAACCAAAGAGAAAGCCCATTTCCAGAAAGGAAATTTACTGTTTCTTTCGTTATATTTCGCTCTGCGCTTTCTGAGGCAGCCAGCAAATGACTTGCGTTGCGGCACTAAGACATCGTGTTCCACTTATTCAGAAATAACTGCCCGACAGGTGATGAAAAGAGATCCTATTCTTTTGTATGGTGATGATTTTTCCTAGGAACAAATAGGCCCCGTTTGAACAGAAATACTGTGTGTGTGTTGATAAGCTCTGTCATTAGCAGAAGTAAAACTTCGACAGATAGGCAGCGGAATATCTCTGTTCTGCTGTTGGTTTACA
Organism: Clupeocharax schoutedeni; assembly: GCA_037974565.1. Lineage (NCBI taxonomy): Eukaryota > Metazoa > Chordata > Actinopteri > Characiformes > Alestidae > Clupeocharax > Clupeocharax schoutedeni. Next base: position 6,475 of record JBBPDH010037057.1, read on the forward strand.
TATAATTCGAGAAACACGTGAAAGCACTGGAGCAACGAACTGAACTCTTTTGTCTGAAGTCTGTAATGCTCTCATATGGAGGATTTACATTTAACACTAAAGACTGTGGGAGAGACTGAACTCTACCCAGCCCTTTTATTGGCAGAGAATGATTAATGAGATGAAGTCGGAGGCCTTTGAATACTTTATATACACACCTGTACTTCAAACAGCAACTGCACAAAACTAGATCTGCCTTGAATTTTCATTTGTTTGTAGAAGTAAACCAGATCAAATGATACATACATGTATAATACAAGGCAGAAGTCAAAGCAAAAGTCCACTCCATCCGCCCCTTATCTAAAGGTGCTGGAACCCTTCAAAGGCCAAAAGACATGAAGGGTTATTGTTGATTTTTCAGTGTCATTAAAAAACGAGACTTTTACTTAACAGGAGATTTCACAAAGCCTCTATCAGGATTCAGGATCCTCTAATGTCTTTGTACACCTTCTGCCACCTTAACTCATCCATTCCATCTTAAGCCAGTTACAGCCATGACCTCCCAACTCACTGACTTCATGTTCCTTCAGGCCTGAGCAGTCACACACTCCTTTCCTTGCATATTTCTTGCTTATATGAGTACAGAATAACAAAAATCTATAGTTCTGTGGATAAAACCCACTTGCGAAGGAAGGCGAACATCAGAAGAAAAATGAACGTATGAATAATGTTAAGAAAATGGGAGTCCTAACAACCCTGCAGGACTTGTTAGACCACCAAAATTGCCCCCTCCCCTCTTAACAGCACTTAAAGTTTTTGGCCAATCGGGGGGAGGGGGAATCCAACATCACTCTAGTGTCAAATCTAAATTAAAACAACCCTCTGTTTCTGTCCTCCCACTGTACTGTGGGTCTGAAAGGTCGTGTAGCTGTTAATGACAAATTAAATTGAAAGAAAGAAGAACGTTGGCATTCGAGCAATAAAACAGGACTACTGAGATGAAGAGTAAGGTTTATTAAGTATTAAAGACAACCTGTAAATATAAGACATGAAAAACAACTTGGAACGGCGAGGAGCAAAATATAAAACCAACTTCTGAGACTGATCTTTGGAGGTGTTTACAAGAAGCGTAAAAATTCCAGAAAGCTGTAATAAAGACAAGCGGCGGACATGGTAAACTCTGAAAAATGAAGCAATACTTTGTGTTTGAAGCTTCTGTGTAATTTTCTGTCGAACCAAAGGGTGATATCTAACCTTTGCCCAGTACTGCACTAAACAGTATGTGATTTTGTGTTTGCCTTACGCTGTCGTAAGGCAACCTCTTGACTCTTCTGACGCCATTGGAACATGTGAGCTGCCCTTTACTTTTTCATTGCAGTAAATGGACCAGTGGGAAGTGAATACAACTGAGTGAGGGAGTCAAACACAGCATGCATTTTTGTTACTCTGCATTCTAATAGGCCCCGACTCTCTGCAGGTGATGTGTAAAGTGTCCCGTTGGTTCAGTATCACAGTTGATGACATCTGCAGTGTCCACTTTGGCTGAGTTTCACGGGAGTTATTTAATGTTCTGGGCTCGGTTTCCAAATCCATCACAGAGCAGTGAATCACTTTAACAGCATCACTCTGACCATATGCTGACATCTTATAAGCTTCATAATGCTGCGTTTAGAAAACCAGGTGCTGACTGGTGTGTGTGTGTGTGTGTGTGTGCGTGTGCGTGTGCAGATGATGTATCGGCTGGGAGCAGTGCAGAGTTTCCAGACAGGCTCTCTCTGTTGGAGGTGCGGCTGCAGACGCAGGAAGACGAGATAACGCTGCTCAAGTCTTCACTGGCCGACGCGATACGCAGGCTCCGCCTCCACGAACAGCAGATTCCACTACTCAAACAGCAGCTAATTGCTGGTAAGAATATCCAGAATATTTCTGTTTATTATACATTAGTGATTTTTCTTTTGTTTTCCACTTTTTTTTCTGTAAATCTCAAAACAGTTTAATTTGAGTCTTTGGGAAATAATTCAATGTATCTTGAATTTTCAGATTTGATTTGATTTGATTATTTAATTACGAATCATAGTTATTTTTAACAGCACCCTTAATTAGAGCTTTAACCAGGCCTGATATGTTGACCTGAACCCAACTCCAGCCTGAGAAGCTACTCTGAGTTGGCCATGACAAACCTGGTCTAACTCCAGTTGAACTACATCATCAAGTTATGTGTTTGTAACTGACCCGAGATCAGCAGAATTCTGAAACAGACCCAAACCAGGTCATCTACTAGGATAGCAACGGTTACTGCACATTTACAATTACAGTACCAGTCAAAAGTTTGGACACACCTTCTCATTCAATGATTTCCGTTGTTTTTATTATCGGCTACATTGTAGATTAATACTGAAAACAGCACCTGTTGCTCTAATGACAGCATTGCACACTCTTGGCATTTTTGCAGTCAGATTTATTAAGTATCGACCTGGAATGGTATTGAATTAACAGCTGTTCTTCGTCAAGAGTTCTTTAGTGGAATTTCTTGCCTTCTTAATGTGTTTGGGAACATCAGTTGTGAGGCGGTTTGGTCCACAAGTAGTGATCCTGTTCCACTACTGTTCTACTGCACATTATGGCAAGAACCAACTTAACTAAGTAAAAGTAACAACAGTCCATCATTACCTCATTACAGGGTTATTCTGATTTGTTTTACTCTTTTTTTTTGGTTTACTGCATAACTCCATGTGTTTCTTCATCATTATTCATATTATTCCATATTATATTCATCTACAATGTAGAAAATAATAAAAACAAAGAAAAAACATTGAATGAGAAGATGTGTGTTCAAACGTATGCTTGGTGGTGTATATTTATCATTAGATGAATTATGAAAATGAATTAAAAGTGACCAAATTCAGCCTTAATGAATGTGTTCATCAAACAGTGCTTTCAAACAAAGTCCCGAACCTCTTTAAGTCTGGATAAGCTTTCCATACTGTGCTCTTATCACACCGTGCTCGAAAGCCACAGCAGGATGTTGTGCTTCACCTGTTTCATAAAGTTTTGTTTTTTACTTAGAACATTACATATCACATGGCTGCACTAATCTTTACTTTGCTTAATCGATTTACAGTTTATGTCCCATTTTTCGGACCGTTTCAGGACTGGTAATAATATTAGTGCGTGACTAACGTCCAAATCAGTTTCAAGTAGTAAAAGTAGAAGGGAGAAGAAAATAACTTAAGCAAGTGGAAATGCAGGGTCAGATCCAGAATTTAGCTCCAGTGGGAGATCGGCTATGCGAACCCAAATGTGGAATCTGAACCCTGAACCCGTTGGTTCTTGCCGGGTTTGGACAGATATTTGAAGCTCTGAATACTCAAATGTAGTGGAACACTGACAATAAAAACAATATATCAGACCTTTTTTTGGTTTGTACATAGCATAAGAATGACTTTTTAAACCAAAAATATACTATATTTAATGCATTTAAATGCATTGGTTGTCCATTCTAACATTCTAAAGTCAATGCAGCCATCTTTGGGTTTATGCACCACATGGATGGATTTGTGCAGCAATACATGTTATAAAATTAGTGTACATTAATGATCTGTATGGCAATAAAATGTAGTGTGTGCATGCATTTGTGTGTGTTTATATATATGTGTGTGTGTGTGTGTGTGTGTGTGTGTGTGTGTGTGTGTGTGTGTGTGTGTGTGTGTGTGTGTGT
>JBBPDH010037067.1:0-2500 GCA_037974565.1 Clupeocharax schoutedeni
TTACGGGTAAGCTGTACTATTCCCTTTATTAATATATTTCTAGTCTGAGTATATTTATTATATATCCAGGTATTTTTATTCTGTATTGTTATGTCTTGTCTGAGGGTGCAGTTTTTATGTGAACAATTTCCTCCAGGATAAATAAAGTTTATTTATTTATTGTAGTTTATTGTAGTTAGGGAATGGAAGTCGCTTTGGATAAAAGCGTCTAAAAAAATGATGGAAATATATTTATCTGTATCCTGTGATCTGGTGATCTATACAGTGTTATTCCACCATTTGTCTTATGCAATGCACGGCAGGAATAGCATGAAGTAAGCCTTCAGTTCTTAGTGGAACTTAACCGAAGACTGAAAAGCAATCACCTCTTTAAACATTTTTTAATATATACATAAAAACCATATTAAAGTTAGGCTTTAAATAGAAGCTAATTTAAGAGATTTAGATCATTTAGACAACGGTAGATGAGTGGTTAGTGACCCACTATAAATATCAGAGACTGCAGCGTGGTTTTATAAGATGACTTATCGAAGAGCTGACATAAAATGGTCAATGCACTAGGGCTGTAACGATTTGCGTTGTGAAACCAAAATCACAAATCTAAGATCCACGAACTTGTGTCAAGGTGTGAGATGGCAGAATAGTGACACACCCCTTTCAACTCCTAATTCTAAATCCTTCCCGCCCAGATCCACATCTGTTAGCTTTCAGTGCTAGGGGGCCAGCCCATGGGTGGTGCAACTCCTAATAAAAACTTTTTTTACACAGTGAATTTCTTCAAATGTCAGTAAAAGGAAATTATGAAACTTTTTAAGTGTTTGTAAGCTGGTTGTGATAAAACTGCTGGGCAGTTGGTTTGTAAGAGTTTTGTTGTATTTTGAGTGAGTTTTTGTGCAAATTTGGCCGGCTGGGCAGAGCGTGTTTTTAGTTTTGCACAGTGGTCAACCGGTAGCTGAAGAATCTGTTCTGCCAGCCTGTGGCGATTCCTTGGGGTCTTCTGTACAGATTGAATGTAAAAGAAGTGGTGCTGAAGCGTTTATTGATTCATAATTCTGTGGTAAACATGAGGATGGCTCAAAACAAAATGGCATCTGGAATAGTACTGCTTGCACCCCTAAAAAGAATCTTGCTACGAACTGAATCGTGGGTTTGGTTTATTGTTACAGCCCTACAATGCACTGTTAACATCATAAATGCACCATTCAGTAAAGAAAAACACGTTTTCTGAACATTTAGACAAAATGTAAAATGCTTCCCAATGCATATATCCACAACACAGGTCCAGATGTAGGTATAAGCACAGGTGCAATATAAAACATCTTCTCACACCTTGTTTAGAGGCCAGTCTTGAATAATTTTGGTCTGTGTGTGGGATCATTGTGTTATTGAAAGATCTGCCTTCTCCTCTTTCTCAGATGATAAGATTAAATTCTCTTCGATGTGATGTCTTGTGGTGTATAATTCCAAAGTATCATTTGCAGAGAAGCACCCCCATGTCATGATGATCACACCTTTATAACATTAATCTTGGGATCATACTTGCTGGGCTTTTTTCCATTCACAAAGAGGTGAATTGTTGCTAAAGATTATTGATTTAATTGGCTCAGCTTGTAATGTTTGTCTAAATAGTTATGTCCAAATTGTAGATTCACGTCTCTGTCTTCTGTACTGCTTTCATAACATCCTGCACCTCTTTCAAAATTACTTCTGGCTTCTCTCTTACCTTCCTTGGCATTAATCTGAGAGAAACCGGTGCCTGGCGGACCCACCTGGGATCATTACTTTCATGAACATTCTATTTGCATAAAGTCAAACTCATTGTACTGACGGGGTTTGAGGTTTTGGCAGGGCTTCTGTTGCTTTTCAATTCCATTGCCATTTCATTTTGTTTACATTAATGTTGTCGCTGAGAACTTTAAGAAGCTCTTAAAGCTTTATTGCTCTTTTTACAACCAATGGCAACTTCTTTTACAGTGACACAGTGCAGTTCTCTTCCTACAGGCCTAACTGTCCTCGTATAATGAATGTGTTCATATTATGATGAGGCTATATGCGACACAAATACGAATTAATTTATCAATTCCATGAGTGCTTTGGCAGTACTAGCGCTGAAAGAAGATCACAAGAAACAAGTGAAGCTGTGAAAGAAGAAACGTCAGAGGGAGAGTGCAGTGTGAATGGGAGAACCTCAGAGCTTTCATCTGCACTGTGCTCAAAGGCACAAGATTACTCAAAGACTGCCAGCAGCACAAAACTTATTTGTTGCCAGAAAAAAAGGCCTTGTCTGTCTCTAGAGAATGGACTAAGCAGGGTCAGTCATGTCCTTTTCCCCTAAGCCACCCCCTGCTGATTTTCCGGGTTTACTCCACTTCTCTCCTCAAATTTAGGTCAAAATTATCATTTTGAAGACTGTTCTATGCAAAAGTGTATGCATTTTTACTTTTTTTACTTATTTTAATCATGTTTTAGGCTTCAGTGGTCCTGCTCACCACAATTACCA
>JBBPDH010037067.1:7500-10171 GCA_037974565.1 Clupeocharax schoutedeni
CACACTTACAGTACACAGACCAAAACCAATGAAAACATCACAACACTTATTGCTAAATCCCTGGCCAGCTTACTGATAAGCTAGCCACAGAACAACCACACCTGTGTCATAATAAGAGTCCCTTGTGACAGTTTCTAGAGGCGTATATAATGGCCTATAAAATGCTCCGGCCAGCCCAACAACAACCCTTCCTTACATGTATTTATCTTCACTGACAAAAGGTGATGCTGATATAAAGTGTTTTTTCCTTTTTGTCATTTATATTTTAATTTAAAATGATTATTTGATTTTGATTGTTTGTGGCTTCTAAAGGATGTAGACTTAATTGACAAAGGGGGATGAAGCTTAAATGCCAAAAGATAAGTCAGGTGGGTTTTGTTAGAAGAAAGCAAACATGTTTTTATGTGCATTTCTGAAAGGAGTTGATTTTGTACTGTTTTCTCCTTTAGACACTCCACTCTATATTTTAAATGCCTGGTGAACCACAAGGGGGAAGGAAGGAGGCTAGGGGGCACAGGGTTCTCATAGAGGAATAAGTGTGCAATAAGGATAAGTTGATGTGTTGTTGACCTGCAGTCTCTGTGGTGATGTTTTCATGCTCAAAGCTTTCTGAAGGCTGTCAGAAAACACATACCTCTTTAATCCTTTTTCAGGAAAAGATATATGTACGCTGCTTGTCAAAAGTTCGGACACACCTTGTCATTCAATGATTTTGCTTTGTTTTTATTATTTTCTACATTATAGATTAATACAGAAAACAAACATAATGCTGAAGAAACACAGGGAATTATACACTAGCCAATAAAAGAGTTAAATAAACCAGAATATGTTTTGTAATAAAGTAATGATGGACTGTTGTTTCTTTTACTTAGTGAAGTGGTTCCTGCCATAATGTGGAGTAGAACCATAGCGAAAGTGACCATTCTGCCAAAGCACAGATTTCTTCCTCTACATTTAATCTTTTATCAAATGAAGCAGCGGGCCAGGAACACCCACCTGGGGAGCAGAGTGTGGGGAGGGTACCTTGCTTAGAGTGCCTCAGATGTGCTTAGCAGTTTTGGGAATCTAACACACACCTTCCTGATCCCAGGGCGAACACCCTGACCACTATGCTGCCAGTCGAATAGGATTACTAACAATGGACCAATCCGACCATCACAACCGATGATCCCAAACACATCAAGAAGGCAAGAAATTAAAAACACCTGTATATTAAACACCCATTCCAGGTCAATTCCTCTGAATCTGATTGTGTGTGGCAAGAGTGTGCAAAACTGTTATCAAAGCAATAGGTGGTGTTTTCAACATCCATCAATCTACAATGTAGCCAATGATACAATCTTACTATATATACTATAGATGATTTTTTCAATCGTGCTATAAGAAACTTGCGCGTTAACGGCCCAGCACTTATATATATATACATATAATACATATTATACACTACCAGTCAAAAGATTGTAGATTGATATAATACATATAAATAATTTATTATATATACCTTGGCAATGTAAAACTACACAAAACTTTAATGACACAGATACATAGATTTTCATATGGAGCTGGTCCCCCTTTGCAGCTGCCATATGGTTTTGCCTCCCCATGCTCTGGACTTTGAAGGTGACTTGTATTTATATAACAAACTAGATAAAATGTGAATAGCTTTGATTTTATATTTGATTTGATTGCATTAATGTTTAAGTTGAGATTTGCAGATATATTTGACCATATATATTGCCGTTTTTATTATATAACAGTACTTTTTAAATAAATGTGTGCGATACACTACTTTTGAATTAATTATTTAATTATTTGTAGACCAATGTGATTTATCGTGATTTTAAAATTTCATTATTGCCAAGCATTAATATGTGTACAAACATATATAGATGTATGCTGTTTGCAAGGCCCTACAGTAACCTACATGTGACGTATTCAAGCATAACAAAGACTGCTAATTTAAGGCCTGGACCAATGAAGAAACAGGTGCAGATGATTCCAGATGATCAGGCAGTGATCAGTATACTGGTGGTGCTGAATGCTGAGTGTTTGGAACAGCTTTATCAAGGCACCTTGTATCTTTAGGCACTTTGCAGTCTGTCACAGTGAAACATTTGTTCCCATTTCCTAAAGATGAGAGCCTGACTGGCAAACCTATCCAGGTGGTTCAAAGCAAAATATGAAGATTCTTTTATTTGCATATCTGTGCCCAACTCATTCACGGTTTCCCTGACACTGTTAAATATGGATGCACAATTAAGCAACAAATTTACACACTGTCAATTTTTTTATCAACACAAAATTATTACTGTTACTCAGAACTAATCACAGTGTCTACAAACATTGTGTCTTTAGTGTCTATGCATCAAACCGTGCTAATCATCTGGAAACTATGCATACACCGTTGGTTTGCTCTCGGAGCTCACCACAAAGTGCCAGAGCAATTGAAACCAGTTAAAAAATGGGTATTTTTTAACTTTATTGAAGGTCACTCACTCCTTGGAGTTAGAGGACTGCAGTTGAGGAGAGCCACCAGGAACATCCTTGAGGCTGCAGAAAAGGCTTTGTGGTGGCCACAGCCCCTATATCTACACTAATATCTAGTGTGTAACAGTGACCAGAGTAATTATATAAATAATAATGTAACAGTGACCAGAGCAATTAAATGAAG
>JBBPDH010037096.1:0-10170 GCA_037974565.1 Clupeocharax schoutedeni
GATTGTGCGTACTACTTTAGCCACTGTGTGATCACTGTGTGTGTGTGTGTGTGTATATATGTGTGTGTGTGTGTGAAAACTGCTGTTTTCTACCTGTACAAACTTAAAGACGGCAAAAGCCGGAGCGCTGTCATCACGGAACCAGAAGCCGACGATGCTGAGCAGCTGAGTGTTGAAACAGCTGTCGCCCAAACCCAGCAGGAAACTGCACAGCAGCGCCACATCCACACTGATAACACACCAACATCAACAATCAGGTGATGCTAGTGAACTGTCAACAAATTAACTAAACAGGCTAGCAAGCTACAGATTAAACCTGAAACCCATTTATTAGCTTACATATCAAAAGATCTATCCAAAAACACTTACTCATGTTACTTTATGACTACTCTGTAGTTGGCCTAAAAAAAACTTTGAGAATAACATTAGCAAATAATCTTTTGTAAAGATGACGCAGGTGTACGCAAAAGTTTGAACTCCCCAGGGAATTTCTATGAATTAAGGACATGTCCTCTACAAGGAACAAAAGACTGTCAGCATTATATGGCAGAAGTACTAGGGGTGTGACAAGACCCTCAGGTCAGCTCACGAGACGATACACGATACTGGGGTCAGGAGAACGAGACGAGATTTTAAGGTAACTTTACAGATGAAATAAAGTTGTTGAAGCTGTGTTTGACGTTCTGACTGAACTCCTTTTCACAAGCAATTAAAAAACAATATTATTAACAAAAATAACGATTTTAAGTGAAAACCATAAATCAAAGTGACTAGATTTTTCTTCAAGCATGATACGGAGCTCTGAACCTGAGATGGTTACAGCTACAAAGCTTAGCCTGAGACATAGCCCTTTGGGGGCTAACTACGCCTCCTGCAGTTGAAAAGACATGTTCACTTGGGACAAAAGATTGCAGGGATGGACAGATGTGCTTTCCACCTAGCGATTTGTATTAGGGGAAACACACAAGACGCTGAATGTAGCACGTGCGGACTGCTACTATATGCTGCTACGCGAGACTGCTTTTCGTGTGACGAGAAATATTGTCACATTTTAATCTTGCAAAATCTCGTGGCATGCCTAATTTTTACTGTACGTTTTCCTTCAGATATTTTGCACTACTCCCTTCATACCTGGGCGTGATGTATCCCTGCAGCTCTGTGCCTTCCTCTGGGGCTATCGGAGCATCGCTGGCAATGTTCAGGAATATCAGGAAGAAGGCCAGATAATGGGTGAGCAGACCCAAGAACACTACTGGATTCCTGCCACAGCGGTTGCACTGGTTCAGCATTCCAAAGACAGATCCACCTGAACAAACACAACAAAAAAAAAAGAAATAAATCATACCTTTCTGTTGTTGGAAAGACTACTGCGATGGCAGACGCCCACTGACTTACCAAGGATTTCCCCGATTCCAATAAAAATTCCAGAGAGGCCGATCAGACCTTTGGCATTATTCCCAAAGCGTGTCATGGATCCTATACACGTCCCATAAACCCCACTGTAAAACGTCAGTTCCAGCCCTGAAGGAAGGAAGGAAGGAAGGCAGCAGGATGAACTGCACAGAATAAACTCTACAAACTCAGCACAAAGAATTATGTGTAAATCATATTTCAAAAATCATATTCCATCAGTAAATAAGGTGAGTCTACACAACTAGTGTATAACATGAGTACTGGTTTTACCTGTGTATGCAATGGATACACTCAACAGCAACATCTCTTTGGTCCCAGCAAGTTTAATGGATTTCTCTGTTCACAAAGAGTTAACAGGTTTTGAAAGGTGTCTATACTAATTGGTTGTTTTTATGGTAAGTTCAAAAGTAAAACTTACTGAACGCATCCAAAGCCTGAGTGCATAGACCCTGGGGCGCTCTGAATTGAACACACACACACACACACACACACACACACACACATCATAATTAGTTATCATTACTGTATTGGCAGACTCATTTAGTTGCCAGTGAACATTTAAACAACTTCTACCCACAATAACTGCTCATCTTTTCAAGTAACACCATATTAGATATGCACTCTTTGTAGTAACCAAACTGACCTGACATCAGTCTCTGACTCTCTGGCACATACTGCCATGTGATACTTATTTCACATTAAACTATTAGAGTTCTTTTAGCTGTATTCTGATTGGCTATAATTGGATATGTGCTCTAGGGCAGCTGGTGACCTAGTAGCTAGGGAGTTATCCCTGCAAACAGATGGTTGTGGGTTCAAATCCCAGCACTGCTTGTCTCTCCACTGAGGTATCCTTGAGCAAGATACAATCTCATCTGCTTCACTTGGTGAATGGGTTAAATGCAGAGAAAGAATCTCTCACTGTGTGGTGTGTTCACAAAGACTATAAGGTGCCATTTTACTTTACTTGAAACACCACAGTGTACTGGGTTTTAATACACAATGGGAAGGAAACCTTTCTTTAACAAGAGAGTCCGAGCATCAAACTGTATTAATGATCACAACCACGGGTTCAAAAAAGAACATTCTCCAATTACACCTATTCTCATAGATTTTTGACATAGTAGCAGGCATAACACACCCCATGTGTTTTAACACCGTCAATCATTAATAAATGAATAACCCGCGACATCAGCGCTTATATCAATTTTTAGGTGATGCCGAAAATGGTCTAGTACCCAAATAATATCTGGTCAGGGGAGTTCCAAACTGTGCAACAACAGACAAAAACTGAAAGCCTGTTCTATACGGTCAGTGCACAAAATCAGCATTGTATCTAAAAATGGTCATTGACTGCAGGTAGAAGATACACTGCAAAAAAGATGTCTTGGCAGGTGAAATGATCTTAAATCGAGGCAAACTATCTAATATTTCTCATTTTGAGATTGATATTAGACTATTTACTTGACTTTACCAAGTCAACTTTACCTATCATGCCAATTTAGAGGATAATTTATGAGGATAATTTCATTTTTTCAGATAATTTAGTTTTTTTTGCCCAGGAAATCTGATTTGCCTGGATCAAATGACTTACTTGTAAGTAAATGACTTTACTTACAAGTAAATGTGTATGAATATAATGTATATGTGACCTTAGAATAATCTTGCCATGAGAAATGTTAGACTTAATGATTAGATTCAGGATTATTTCACTTGCCAGACTCTATTTTTGCAGTGTAGGTGTTGTACAAAGAGCTGTCGACAGTTTCCATACTGTGAGTCTTTCTCTGAAGAATCTCCGGGCAGCAGTGACTCGGACGCCTCGCTGGACGGAGGCTCTGCCTCCACCCGCTGAATGAGGAAGAAGAGGAAGTTCCCCACTAGACTTATGACCGTGAGCGAGATGAACACGGTCTGGCGGTCCTTGTCTGAAACACACATGGAAGTGACACACACACACACACTCTTCAAAATATCCTCTGCACAAGTCATATGTACCGACGCCACACGGAATAAAATCGTAAACCTCACCTAATATGTGGACTTTGTGATGCCAGGCGAAATATATATACAGATTTCCAAAGAATAAGCTACAAAACACAAGAAGGCACGTGTAAATTAACTTCCTTGTTGTTAAAAATAGAAATGTGTACAGATACAGTGCAGACGCAGCACCTAAACTGCAGCAGAGCCCAGAATATTCCACTGTTCCGACCAATCGTGGAATCGGTGGAGTTGATGGTGAGAAGGTTCCCCTGCGCCGTCCACAGCACTGAAAAAAGTTGCGGAAACGTTAGATAAATAACTAAAGCAGACGTGAGGAGATAATACAGGGTTCTGAACAGTCAGGACACACCTGCAGCTGCGATTCCAACCAAGACAGAGAAGGTGTAGAAACTCCAGGTGAAAGGATGGATAAACATGGCGATGTAACCACTGCAGAGAGAACAGGGCGCTTGTCCATTACAGTATTATTTTAAGGGCTTATAATCATTTCTACATTAGGAATCAGTACGAAATAATAATAATAAAAAAAACAGTATTAATAGCTGACCTTTCATTACACTTTTAATTTTCTTATATTGGTTTTCTATGCATTTCTATGCAAACAGCATTTCGAGTTTATAGGGTTTTGAGCTCACTCCCATAAGTAGTTTGGTTGCACGGCAGAATAACAGTCAGTATATGCAGAATATGCAGAATACGCAGTAATGCGCCGCATGAGTGAGGGAGTTGGCGTTCCCCAGTACATCATTCTGGACTGTTAAAAGTGTGTTTACATGTTTTTACAAGTTTTTTCCCCCTGTTACTACAGTACTACTACTTAGTTCTTTCGAGATTATGATTTTATAACTGTGTTAGGATCGGTAAGTGACTTTCAACTAACACCAAAATTCAGGTTACATCACTGTCATATCTGTGGCATAACTCTAGGACCTCCTGTAGTTTTATAATGTTTTTTTTTTTTATTCTCCCCCTGTAAAGTACATTGAATGACCTTTGTGTATGATAATGGGCTACAGAAATACAGCTGACAACATGAAACTGAGTGAGAAAAAGTGTAAAAAGTCATCAACATGGTCCTACCTGTAAACCAACCCACTAAAAAACAGCGACAACTGAGGTCCAATCACAGCCACCACTGAGGGAGCTATCAGGTTTGACGCTGAGAAGACGCCATAGATGATGGCCATGCTGGGAAGAAGCAGGAAAAGAGATGGACAGAAGCAGTCAGGTTAGAATGGGTGCACATACAGTGTTTTTTTTCCTAATTACTATTACTAAATAATAATAAACAGAATAAATACAAATAACATTCTACAGTAAACAGTGATGTTACGTTCAATATATCATTGTGTTCCATGTAGAGGTCCAGTATTACTGGAGTTTCCATCAGAAACATGCTTTAACTCAATCAGTCCTAAATCCAAACAGTTCCCTGCATTCAACCCATTCCCAAAGCGGGCAGCGCCCAGGGAGCAGGGTATGGGGACGGTACCTTACTCAAGGCAACCTCAGTGGTGCCTCTAGCAGTCCTGGGGTTCAAACTCACGACCTGCTGAACCAGCCAGCTGCTCCATTATAAACATATATTTTAATTTCAAATGTATTTATATAGTATGCATAATAATGAATGTAATTGTAATTACAATTATAACAGAAATGTAATTATTATAAAAAGGTATTATGAAGAGTTATTTTAGAACGAGAAAGGACAGCATTTGTTCTGTCAGTGCTGGTTTTGAGTGGCATCACAACACTGACAGCACATGATTAGTAAATCAAATTAAAAGCCATTCCCAGGTGAACGGAGGCTCACGATCATTTGATTACAGCAAAAACTCAGATGACCAAGTTCATCTGAAGTCTCATGCCAGAGCATTTAAGATCACATGATTTGCACCACTGATCTAAAGTGCGCTCATAAAAATCCAACCTCACAGGTTCACAGCTGCAACCCAACAAAGGAAAAAGATTCAAAAGAAAATACCTTGTATACCCGCTGCCATGGAACTCTGTGCTGTTGAAGCTCTTTATCACAGTTTGCTGTGTAAAGGGGAGACACGATTAAGCTTTGGTTGAAAAATAGTAAAGACATTTTGAGTAGAAAATATGACATTGGGAACACTAAACAAAACCATGTAGAACCGCACACAGATGAATAAGGAGAAATGAACCAATTCAAAGGGTCTGTCTTACTTCTATGTTGCCGCAGGTTTGAAAAGCAATGAACATCAGCATGAAGCTGGTGCCCAAAATGACAATGTTGAGGAGTGTCTTCCTCTCCAGACGCATCTTGGCAACTTTAGTCTGAAAAGAGGGAAAACAGAAAGGTCCCTTCAGATACTGGTCTGGCCATTTTTACTATTTCTAAACAGAAAAGCACACAAAGCCTTGTGGAGGAAACAACATTAACACAAATGTACTAATGCAAGGTTCATTTACAAAGAAAAGAGATAAAGAGAAGCTCACAACAGGTCAAATCAGTCTACTCTCTCTGGTAGCCCTATAAGACTAAATACGTATGCATATATGTTTGTTTGTTTGTATACATGTATTGATGTATAATACCTATGTATGTGTATGTATGAATGGATGTGTCTGTGTATATGTGTGTCTGTGCGTGTATATATATATATATATATATATATGTGTGTGTGTGTGTGTGTGTGTGTGTTTGTGTGTGTGAGTGTGTATGTAAAAATAACAGAAGGACTGTTTAGTCTTGCAGTGCTAATTGCTAAATGCTACATACTGCAGTCCGATGTGTTTTTCTGTGAGTCCGGGGCGTGTTCATAAAAAGCAGGAGACACTTCAGGTTCCTTCTTATAAACTCACATGTGTGAAGAGAGAGAAGAGACTGAAGAGACTGAAGAGTCCCGGAGGGTCCTGAAAGGGTCCTTTAGGGTCTGCAATGTTCTGGTTCTGGGTCCGTCCGGGTCCGGTTCTCAGGGCGTTGGGATCATGTCTGAATCAAAATAATCATCAGAATAATGTGCTAAAAAATAAAATAACCATTAAACTAATCTACAAAACTGACTAAACTCTGAACAATCCTCACTCCAAACCAGTCGCTCCCGTTTCTACAGTGGAATCCGGAAAGTCATGTGAGCAGTCAGCTGATCCAGAGCCAGCCCACAGCCTCTGGGTAACGGAGTTTATTATTCACCCATCAGAGAGAACTAAGAACCAGAATCAAAACCATGATCAGAACTACAATAAAAACCATAATCAGACCCATAGTCACAATCAGAAACATAAAGAGAATTACAATCAGAATAAGAGTCAGAATCAGAACTAGAATCAAAATTATCATCCGAATCAGATCTAGAATCAGAATCAGATTTTTTATTATTTGTATTATTTATATAATTTACGATAAAATAATATCTCTGGCACTGTCAGAGTTTTGATGAGCATTTTATGTTACTTTCTGTGTGGAGGTCTTTAGCCTGTTTTGTCTGAAAACAGCAGTTCAGGTCCACAGGCACTGACCGAGCTCTGCCTCATTAGTCAGGCCTCGGACCTCACAAACTTTTCACTATTCTTTACAAAACCAGTCAAAACATCATGAGATTTCAACATTCACCTCTTTTCAGAACCATAATTTGAACCAGAACCAGAAAAATGATCAGAATCAGCCTAGAACCGGAATCAGAATAAGAACCAGAATCAGAACCATAACAGTGGTTAGTGTGTTGACCCTGTGACCAGGAGGCCGTTGGTCGAATCCCAGGACTGCCAGTGCAACCACTGAAGTAACCTTGCGTGAGGTACCGTCCCCGTCCACTGCTCCTCTGGCGCCCCCTTTTGGTGGCAGCCCATTGCTTCACTTGGTAAATGGGTTAAACAGGTTAAAAAAGATTTTCATTCTGTTAACACTGCGTACCTATAAGGGGCCACTCTACTTTACTTTACTTTAACTTAGTTAAAAATAAAAACACTTGTTGCTGGAGGACATATTTACACATTAGTAGATCTCATAAATAAAGAAGTCAATAAAAAAACACCACAAAAAAGTTTTTAAATATATTAAGGGTTTAATGTTGCACTCCAGGCTCCGAGAGCATCTGAAATAATCATTATGATTACACTACAATAACAGATACAATGATGATGTTGAAACTCAACTCAGGAGTCACATACAGACTGCTGGTGTATTACACTGACGTACTGCTGATGTTCTAAAAATGTTGAACATGTTTAGCTTTCGCCTGTATATTTCTGCTGCATAGAAGACACATGTTCAAGCATTTGATTGCTGAATTGTTAATAAATTATATAATAAATAAATAAATAATAATTTGTGTTTCTGTTTTAAACATGACTAGTCTGTAGGGTAAAGCAGAAGAGTCTCTGGTATTGAAATGTTGTCTTAATTCACAAATACAGTTTAGAGTTACTGATAAAGGCTGTAAAACTTTCATACAGCTTTTGTGAGCACTTAATCCTTATTAGACTCTCAGGAAGTCGGAGCCTATGCCGGGGTATGCAGCGTGAGGCAGGGACTCACCCTGGGTGGGACACACAAACACCAGACCAGGACCCGGATACAAACCTCCAACCCTGGAGGTGTGAGGCAACAGCACCTCCCATTGCTCCACCGTGTAAAACTTTATTAAAAAAATATGCCATATACAACATTTCATCTGAATCTATATTCACATACATCCACAATTCACACTTCAGTGTCTGGGGTGATGATCAGCATTTGTATGGCGTGGTTCCCAGGTAAAGCTGATCCACCCAAGCGGTTTCTGTTTGCATGAAACGTCTCCAGTGGAACATCGACACACTTCAGGTTCCACTTGTTTAGCAAAGTTTCGATGGACCAGTCGGTGCTGAAAGCAGAAACAGCAAATGACGTGTTATTTCATAACAAGACCTTCAGAATCAGATCATTTATTGAGAATCAGATCATCAGATCAGAAGAATCAGATCATTTAATGATCCTGGATGAAACTGTTATGAACGCAAAGTCACACAGTCACTGAGACAACTGTGAGAATTATACAAAAGCTGATAGAAAGTGAAAGTAAAACTATGAAAATACTATAGATAAACCCCCTCTTTACGCTGTGTTCCATAAGAGAGGTGGACATAAATACTATAGATAAATCAATGATGATTAAACTACTGCTGAAGTACTTTACTAGGCACCTGTTCATCCGCTGTCACACATCTACAGCACAGTAAAACCACTGTTACCTTCGTTCCTCGTATGTGGTCCAGAACTGGCCGCTGGGGCTCCGCTTCAGAAGAAAAGACACCGTCATGAGGACGTCTTCAAAATCTGCAGAAAGAAGCAGTCATTCAATAATGTTATCAGACATAAACTAACTCGAAATGTAATACTTTAAAACTGTTTCAAAGCCTTTTGTTAGGATGGTCTCATTCAAATTCTAACTCAGCTTCCTTCTGTTCAAGCTTGTTTATGTCATCTATTATCATTCACAAAGGTGATTAAATGTGCTTCACAGGAATAGAATGAAACTATGAATAAATCAGGAAACATAAGTTTCAGTTTTACTGTGGAACATCATCACTAGTCCAAGAATGTCATCAGTAGTAATGATGTTCCACTCTTATCTGCATATAAACTTGAATCTTGGTTTTTTAAAAAATTGTAGGAAGTAAAAAATAAAAGTAAAAATAAACAAATACGAAAAATAATGCACAAACAAGTATTCAAAAAAAGAGGATAAAAGTGCAGGTATAACAAGAAGACAGAGGTGAATAGTGCAGCAGCTTTTTAAGCTGGTTACAGTCTGATATTCTAATTATCAAGACCTACAAACTTCAGTCAGGTGCGGTCTGATAATGATACGAGCAAAAAGTAAAGTCTTTGCTTCTATCTGGACAGAAGAAGCGGTTCACCTTCAGGCTGGTAGAAGACGTCTGAGCCCAGGACGACATCCACAGGAGGCAAAGAAAGCAATTCTGGTGACACCTGACCCCAGGTGAGGCCCACCACAGGGACATCAGGAACACCGTTCAGCTCGCAGGAGTGCCTGCAGTTCTCCAGGCAGAGAGGAGATTCAGCACTGTCCGTCAGAACCACGCGAGCTCCGCACCTCGCCGCCAGAACACCAGGCAGGCTCACCCCGGCGCCCAGCTGGAGCGGAGTAACATCACAGTCAGAAAAATATTACAGTAACATCATTAATGAGACGCCAATTCAACTTCAGCTTCAGATCAAAGCTTCACCTCCAACACAGTTTTCTCCTGCAGCTGCTTCTGGGTGGTCCAGACATATTGGGCAAGAACCACCGCACAGGGCCATGCGTACATCCCATACTGAGGATCTAGAACCTGCAGAGGAACCGCAGACATAAACTGTTCAGTTATTCAGTTAAACAGCGCATCTCTGTCACTGTCCATCACTGTCTGTCTCTGTCCATCACTGACCAATAACTGTCTGTATCTGTCCATCAGTGAAAATCACTGTCTGTCTCTGTCCATCACTGACCATCACTTTCTGTATCTGTCCATCATTGTCTATCTCTGTCCATCACTGATCAATAACTGTCTGTCTCTGTCCATCACCGTCTGTCTCTGTCCATCACTGTCTGTCTCTGTCCATCACTGACCTTCACTGTCTATCTCTGTCCATCACTGTCTGTCTCTATCCATCACTGTATGTCTCTGTCCATCACTGACCATCACTGTCTATCTCTGTCCATCACTGTCTATCTCTGTCCATCACTGTCTGTCTCTATCCATCACTGTATGTCTCTGTCCATCACTGACCATCAC
>JBBPDH010037174.1:0-10166 GCA_037974565.1 Clupeocharax schoutedeni
ACAGATTATAGAATATCATGTGTGTTATACAGCTGAAGGTTCGCAGGATTTTCTGGGTGCTTCGGGAACCTCGCCGGGTAGCCATAAGAATGTGGACACCACTACGAAATAATTAGTTCAGCCATTTTAAACCAAACCTGCTTCTTAGGAATTAATTGAGAAGTCGTTTTTTTCTAGTCAACTGTAAAGGTTTCCATTGTGAAGTGAAAACATATAGCACCAATAACGTCAAGCACAACTGACATTTAGCACCACTAACATCTAGTCCTATGCGATACAACATATAACCTTGCAGGTTGAGACTGCTGAGTATGGAAATGTGTGGCGTTTTACTCATTACCACATTTCGAGAGCTTTGTTGACATTCATGCCTGACCAGCCAGTCACAAGATGAAGGTTAAGCTGCACAATGCCACGGACTCTAAACCCGTGAATATATGGTGCTCTGGCAGTGCGATTGATGAATCTAGGTTTGGCAGATGGCAGGAGAACGTTACCTACGAGCACGGTCTCACGAGTTTTCGCTCAGCCATCACAAATGCAATTGAATCAAAATATGTGCTGCGATCACGATTTAGGGCTTTTTTATTCGTGCTAGGAAAATGCTTCAATACCCTATATTTTAATGTGCACTGCGTGACATCGGCAGTATCAGTGCTAATTGGTGAGGACTAATAACCTTAACCCTAACCCTGACCTCAACAATAACCGTCACCTGTTGATACTGGCGATGTTACGCAGTGCGTATTAAAATTGTACTTCGTGACGGCTGCACAAAAACTCATTTGATTAGGTTGTACCTACAGGATCCTATAGTTCCAGTGCAGATAGGTCTTACTTGACCTGCATGCAATAATATTCTTGAGAATTGTTTGCGTCCTACATGGTGGCAATGTCCCTGTGCACGAAGCAGTGTCTATAAAAAAGCTTAGCTTTATGTTGATCCCTAGCAAACATTTGTGGGATGAATTGCAACGTTGAGTGCCAGCCAGGCGTTATTGCCCAACAGCAGTGCCAACCATGCCAATGTAGTGAACTATAGTGGCCCCTTAGAGTCAAACGTGAACCCCCCACAAAGTGTGAAATTCGTTCTCTGCATTTAACCCATTCACCAAGTGAAGCAGGGGGTTCCTACCAATGAGAGGCATCCAGGGAGCAGAGTTGCTCAAGTCACGAAATTCAAACCCACAACCTTCTGATTACAGGGGCAATGTCCTAACCACCAGGTCACCCAGCTGCCACAGTAAAGTGGCCATATATACACAAAATTGTGCCCTACATTTAACCCATTTAAATGTAGCAGCCAGGAACACAGCACACAGGGAATAGCGTGTGGGGGCAGTCTCTTGCTCAAGGGTACCTCAATGGTGCCACTAGCAGTCCCTGTATTCAAACCCACAGACCTCTGATCACAGGACAAATGCCCTAACCAATAGCCCACCAGCTTCCCTACTAATGTCCAGGATGAAGGGAAAGCAGTCCTCATTTCTATGTTCTAAAATCGAATAGATCTCCTTAATAAAAGAGCAGCGGCCGGCCCAGACAATGTGGGCCAATTTCATCTTAGCACAATGGTTTTGGAATGAGATGTTCTACCAGCACCTATAAGCTACATACTCTGTCATATCATGTGTTTGCTTGTAGTTTGGATGCGTTTCGCAGAACTCTGCTTCATGTTCATCAAAGTGTCTTCTTCATACAAAGGGAAGATATTTTCCTGAATCCTGTTTTGACAGATTTCTAAACTGTTGTTTAAAGATTATAACGTAACTCTTTTGAACTCACAAGAGATGAAATGCTTGGGTTTTGTCGTTATTCCCAAGGTAGCACATTCATCAGTTGGTCCTTCAGTTTTTGCACAGATCTAAACAGCTTTCCATTTCATTTTAGCGCAAAGAAAACAAAACATGCTCATCAACAAAATAAAGGACAAAAATATGAACATTTTGAAACATTTAAAAGTTTGTTCCCAAACAGCTCCTGTCCTACAACAATCGATTGCCTGTCAGATCTTTAATACTCTGTAATGTTTGAAAGTGTTTCTCTTTGATCTATTGCTTGTAATAATGTGTCCTACCTGTTTCCTAACTGCAGTATTCAGAGCGACCTAGAAGAAGATGATTCCATGGTTCCTCCTCATGTGCTTCCTGTCTCTGTTTCTGTCATTGGGACTGAAACTGCATTTCCTTAAAGCTTCTTTGGGAAAGTAGCTGTTGTTAAATGCACTGTACAAGTAAAACTGACTTAGAGTCAGTTTTGGCCAGCTCATGCACAAGAGGGCAATGTTCCCTCATTTCTCTTAGTTTTCTCAGAACTCTAGCAGCAGCATTTTGAATAAGCTGTAGCTGTCTAAGGGTCTTTCTGAGGAGGCCAGTGAGAAAAGCACTGCAGTCGTCAACCATGCAGGATATAAAGGCATGCTTACGTTTCTCCAAATCTTGTTTCGGCCTTACCTTACCTCTATTCTTGAGATGCCAGAATGCCAATTGAGTTATCACTAAAATGGAGGACCTCCTCAATGATTAAGGTTTAGGTTTATATTTTATTTTATTGCTGTAGATTACAGATTGGTATTAGAGGTATTGATATACCAAAACTGTTCAGGAAATGTGTTGGGCAGGTTACTTTAAAATGTAATTAAACTACTGATTACTCTCTTTAAGAATAATCCAATTACTAATGTAATTATTTCAAAAGTAATTCATTACATTACTAGTTAGATTACTAGTTACTTCCTGACACTCTAAAGAAACTCTTAAGTCAGCTCAAACACACTTTTAAGTCAGCTCAAACACACCCTTAAGTCAGCTCAAACACACCCTTAAGTCAGCTCAAACACAGCCTTAAGTCAGCTCAAAGACACTCTTAAATCAGCTCAAAGACACTCTTAAGTCAGCTCAGACACACTCTTAAGTCATCTAAAACACACCCTTAAGTCAGCTCAAACACACTCTTAAGTCAGCTCAAACACACTTTTAAGTCAGCTTAAACACAGACATACGGCTCAGACACACTCTTAAGTCAGCTCAAAAAGACTATTAAGTCAGCTCCAATACGCTCTTAGGTAAGTTTAAACACATGCTTAAGTCAGTTCTAACACACCTCTAACATGCGTATTATTAAGTGTTATAAACCTACGACACTCACAGTGCTGTTCTTGCCTGTAACTGAGATGAATGCACAGTAATGGCTGTATTTCCAGCTACTGAATGTGTTCTTCTATGTCCAGGCTCTCTGTGGTTTTGTTGGAGCTGGTCGGTCTCCAATAGATGACGTCACGGTAAAAGCACTTGATTTTATTGGTAACGCAGTGGCAACGTAAAGTTACTTGAAACTGTAACGTAATCTTATTATCAATTTTAAAATTATTAAATTACTGCATTACTAAAAGAATAAATTACAGTAACGTGTTACGAAGTGTTACTTCCCAACACTGTTCAGGAACCATCTTTTTACCAGGGAACCCAACAAAAGATTGGAGAGTGGTGCCCCAATCTTTAGCAGAGATTTGAATTCCTTCACGGTTGCTGTGCTACTCTCTGAACCCTCAGAGAATTGTTTAATTAGAGTCGAGATCTCAGATCTCTGGAACCTCTAAGTCTTCCCCATTGAATGGCCTCTTACTATCACCCTAATAAGCACCTGAAAGGTTCCATAAATGAGACAAAAATTTCTCGTTCTGCACACTGCAATGGATATCTGGGTTGTGTTGAATGCTTCCCCTCAAAAAAGGACATTTTGAGCATCGATTTTTCATGTGAATTAATGGACAATCAGTTCATTGGGCCAAATAAAACTTGCAGATGTTTATTTATTTTTTATTTACTAGAATAAGTAAAACTTGATGCCTTTTCATTGTAATTTACACTTTAAAATAAATATAACAATGTCTTGCAGGAGATACTGGGGTACTGTTCACAATAAGATAAGTTCCTCACCATAATTTGATGCGAATATTTAGGATTATTGATGTGGTGCACAGAAAAAAAAACATGGATGTTCCCCGTGTTCTGTTGTCGCTCGTTGTTATTAAAATATGCTGTTAATAAAGCTGCGAGTACACACTGGATTTACCTTTATTATTATATTTTAAAGATACTCCATTATTATATTTTTAAAATATCCCCATTTTTATGCATATCATTTATTTGTATAAAGACGTATATTCATCTGCTGCTCCTTAAAGGCCGCGCCGTGAACATAGTTTCTGATATTTAACTGGTCGGTGACCAAAAAACGGTTGAGGACCGCTGCTCTACCGAACATCTATTACATTAAATGTAAGGGAATTAAATGTGCTTCTGCTTTGCTGATGAGCAAATAACACCTTTTCCACTTTTATTTTTAAGAATGGCCGAAGGCATTTCTTAAAGACTTGAAGAATTGTGTCCATCCACCTTTCAGTGGTTCTTTCAGACAGTTCTTCAAAGAGCTATTTTTCTGAATTAGAGACATGAATGCAAAGATATTCCGGTGCTATAACTTGTTTTCCTCCAAGGCGACAACTCCTGAAACATCGTTTTTGGAGTGTACCTTACAGAAATCCATGATCTAGTAAAGAGCAGGATGTGTAGCGTAGGAATGTAGTCGTGCCCAAATTGAGACACAGAGCAAGTCTTCAAATTCCTGCTCCAGCTGGGAAATGAGTTCGTCCATGGTTTCCATTCTCCTCCGTGTAATTAGAGCTGGGAGCTGGAATCTCCAGCTCCTTCCCGGCCTTCTCCCAATGTGTGCCCTCTCACTACCACCATTATACCAATAAGGACCTGGGAAAAAGCAGAAACAGGACAAGAACGTGCCAGACATCTCATTCCACACATCATAATGGAGATCTGAGCCCCAGGAACATGAAGGGAATATGAGATTCCGCAAGCTGCGAGAAATTGTTTGGGTTTGGTGTTATGTATCAGATCCCTGTGGAACGCCTGGCTTTGTGTGTTGTTGACGTTGCTTAATTAGCTGGATTCCCAGGGCGAGGTTGCCGGGAGAGCCACCTGTACCGCACACACACCTCGAAACAGAGTGCGGCGCCCCCTGCCTCCCAGTGCCAACTCTACACTAATGCCTGATCGACTTGGATCAACTGGCATTTGTGCAGAGAAGGGCAGGAAACAACGGCAGACGTTCCGGCGTCTAACCCAGGCGTACCATCACACATCTCCGACAAACTCGCACACTTTCATAATCTTTTATGGTCCCCTGCCGTGCTCTGAAATCGGCATTAAAAACACACGTAATGTAATTCCGCACCAAGCTCCCCGCAAAAAATAATTAATAAAAACCGAGAGTTGTTTGCGGAGATGAACCTAATCGTTCCGTGGCGGGTTTTATTTCCCCGGGATTATGAATTTCAAGGGATTACACGTCAGTGACATAAAAAGAGCAGCTTTCCTTCTGGCTAAAAAAACCTGCCTTGAATCACATGCACAAAAAAAAATGCCAACGACACAATTCTGAACTCGAAGGAAGCGTCCGTGCTTCACGAGATTACATCTGTTTATTTGATTTTTCAATCTCGTCTTGGGCAGATTAGTGGATGACTAAGCGGTTTAAAACACATGTCAAGGACTCAATTACCGGCCAGTGAAAAGGGCCGCGGACTCGGAGGCCTGTCAGGGCCCGTTAATCAGTCGTGTGCTTCCAGGACCACTTGTTTATAGCTGCCTGGTTCTAATCTCATTGTGATGCTGCCGTAATCTGGTACACACAACAGAACTGTATCTGATTCAAACTCTTGCTCTGGCAGTCTGGCTTTGTTTTGCCCCGATCCTGATCAGAGTCTTAGACCTAATATCTACAGATAAAGTGTACACCACTAATACACAGCTGGTGGGATAAGTAACAGAGGATGTAGACTGAAGGGAAGCTACTTTTTCTGAGTTTCTGGACGTTATAAAAAGTGTAAAGTGACCATTTTTACCATTTTGACCATGTCATAAATGAACACACCAGAGCACACAGTGTGAACAGCATAGAATTCTTCTCTGCATTAAACCCACTTAAGTCATTTAACTTATTTAACACATTTAACTCATTTCATTCATTTAACTCATTTAACACATTTAACACACTTAACTCATTTAACCCATTTAAGACATTTAACCCATTTAAACTAATTTAATTAAGTGAACTCATTTAAGACATTTAACTCCTTTAACTAATTTAATCCATTATACCCATTAAACCCATTGAACACATTTAACTCATATAACACATTTAACTCATTTAACCCATTAAACCCATTTAACCCGTTTAACCTGTTTAACATATTTAACCCGTATGACTCGTTTAATCCATTTAACAATATTCATTGTATAAAAGCACATTTTTCTCATTAAAAAACTAAATATGCTGAGTTTTCTGGAGGTCCACTCAACTCAACTGATGATCTCCACCTTCACCTGCGCCTCACCCACCTGGACTCTATTCATAGACAGTTCTGCAATAAACACCATCGTCCCTCAGCTTTTGAATCGCTAGTCCTAAGCACTGGATTGAACCAGGCCTTTCCGTTTACCCCTTATTACTAATTACATGCTTTAAACTCAGTGGCTACATGGAAGTGTATAACAGACTTAAAGGGTTAAAGCCCCCTTGATTAATGTGGCTGTTCTGATTGTCCACAGTGGATTGAGATGCTTCTCCAGAGGCCTTTCTGCAATTTAACTGACCGGCGGCTTTCGGCATCGACTGCACTGTAACATTCCGACCTTCGTCTTTTCTTACTGTCGTCTTTCTTTCTGCATTTCTGCCTGATTCTAAATTAATGTCCCTCGGCTGGTGAGTCATGTTCGACAATGCCTATGCTTTCAAGCCAAGGAGACGATAATTGAATTTGAACGGCGATGTGTGATCGGACGAGACGACAGGGCCGAGCTTCAGCCTTAAAGAAGGTTAAACGCTGAGCTGAAACCAAAGGGCCAATGGTCATCCATGGGAAATTGCTGCAGCAACCTCACAAGCAATGCTGACCTTCCCTCAATATGACGTCCTTTCTGCCCGGCTCCTCAGCGCCTCGTTTCCTTTTTCTACCCTGCCTTTTCTTCTCTGAAGCGCCGCATCCCACTGTTCCCTTTAGAGTGGAAGCCGTTTGCAGGAACAACAGGGTGCGGAGAGTCATTTGTTCCTTTCGCCACCTAATCAATGTCCCCAGAGCCACCGATAAAGAGAGAGGTGTCCTCGCTAAGGTCATACACACCTCAGCGCTCGGGTGTGTTTACCTCACACACACACACACACACACACACTTCTTACATGCCCACAATACCTTCCCCAAGCCTTTGTGCTCCGACCTTGCCTGCGAGGAACATTATCAACGGAAGCATCTCTGCGCTTCGAAGGTCAACACAGGAAGGCGGTTGGCGTCGCCTTATTCCCCGTAAACTTTAAACACGACAAAAAAGCAACTTTCTGCAGAAAAAAAGCAAATTTTAAGCTCGGAAAGTAAAAAAATAAATAAATACAGATTTAAAGATTGCACCTTGACAGGGATGACGTTCCTCTGGATTTAAGACCAGTGTACGTTCAGAGCGTGGATTATTATTCTATATTTATTTATTTATTTATTTATTTATTTATTCCTCTGGTTCTGCTTTGTCCTCCGGCGGAGAGATAAATCCTCTAGCTGAAAAGTAAATATGACATGTGGGGAAAAAAAAAACGATTCCAAAATGATTCCAAAAGGTGCAATATTTCAGGGATGCTGCAGCTTGGAAGTTCAAGTTCGAGTTTATTTGTAGCACATTATCAAACACAGAAGGACTTTTTTAATGTGCTTTACAGAATGGAAAATAAAATGAATATAAATCTAATGATAGGGATAAAAGAAACAAAAGAATACATAAAAACACATTAAAAGTGCAGTAAAAGTTGTGTCCTCGTGCGGGGATAAACGGATTTAAGAGTCTGGAAATCCGTCCCCTGGACACTTGGTACGAGATATTCACAAGTCATTTTTACCAAGTCTCAAGTCTTTTAGTGGCAATGTTTACAGATGGCAACTCTAAATGTGGGATGTTTGAGCTCTAAATGTTTAGAAGATATACTAATTGGCAACGCCCCACAATGACAATTGGCTGTTCCTTAGCAGGGGGCGGGGCTGGGTGCTGTGATCTGCCCTCACCAACATGGAGGATTAGCCTTAAATGATCTTAATCTAAATGTTAAATATAAAAATATATCTCACTCTAAATGTGAACTCCACAGTTAGATGGGGCTCGGTGACCCCTTTCCAACGACCCCTCGAAAACCGCTATTAACTGAAAACCGCTCACCTCTGTCAAAAGTAATGGGACGCTGGGGCGAGGTGAACGGATTCCAGGTTGTTGGAAAGAGTGCGAGATATAAATTAATAATTCCATGAAATGAACATGGTTCTCTCTGTATCGAGTTCGTTCTCTTTGTAATTAGTAACAGAGTTCTCTCTGTACTCGGTAACAGATGGCAGGGACAGAGCAGGCCGTTGTCCCAGAGATGAGTGTTATTATACAACAGTGACCACAGATCAATTGCACTCGCCCATTCAACTGAGCTGAAGATGAGAAAGCACTAATTCAGGGAAAAAGCCCAATCTTAGCTGATTGCTGGCCATGATAGTGCCTGTCAGTGTCCTCTCTTGTCCTCCACCGCTTCAAGACATCTCATCCACCTCCACCCTCTGTGGACACCAAGCCATAACCTATATTTTTCATATGTATAAATTTCATGTTTTGCTTGTGTTTCCATGCCTTAAACAGTCACTGTTCATTTTAAAAATGGATAATAAAAATGATAGTTTTCAAATATGTAAGAAATTTGAAGCGTTTCTTTTGGTGAATTTGTCTTAAAAATTTCACTGAACTTTTTAAGGTGAGTGCACCACCAGGGATCTAATATGTACTTATATTAGCTAATACAAATCATCCTACCTGTGTTTTTTTTTCTGAGAACCAAACTGAAATACACTGAAAAGTTGTCAACAGCTATAAAAAGAAGAAGAAGAAGAAGAAGAAGAAGAAGAAGCAGCTACTGCAGCATGTAGCATGACTGCTCTATGTCTTGTCTTCGTTTTTATACCCCCCTCCCCCATTTTCTACAGTTATCTCAGTGTATGTAGTATTAGTAAGCTGTGCTCTGTCTAAACATGTGGGTAGAGAGAGTTATTTCAGTCTTTCTTTTGTGTTCGAGTATTTGTACGCTGTTAATGCTAATCTGTTTTTAAGCAATAAATTTATCTGATTCTGTTTATTTAGTTACCTTTATATTTTTTTTATCGGTAATGCATTAAACTGAGTTTAAAATTAAATGAAAGTGTTCTGGGAGCAGATTTGGGGTTTAAATTTTTAACCAAAATACAACAACGTGGTTTTTCACTATACGCCCGTGTTCTTGGAACGTTGCTGTAATAAAAGTAAGAGTGAGACACATTGGTGAAGCAGGTGTCCCCAGACTTCTGACAGGTGCCTCTGAAGTGTTTGTGAACACGGGATTCGACGTGAAGTGGTTTTGTCAGGCGCTCTTGTTCGAAGTGCACGTCAAAGTTAATGGATTTCCATTATGTTGTTTTCGCTGAGAGGCATCATCTGGTTATCAGTGGCTGAACAACGTGGCTTAAAGATCCAACAACGCTGCGTTTATGTGTGGAAATCTGTCACCTTCAAATATGAAGAGAATGTCAATATCTTCCATTTAGCACAAATGGGGGCCATATCAGGTGCATCGATAGCTAGATCTGAGAAAACAGCTTGAGGTAAGGGACGGGAAAAAAAATCGTCCCTCACAACCGTTTCCTTCCCCCCACTGTGCCTCGCTCCTCTCAGCAATTAAAACTCACAGAAAGACGAGCGGGAGGCAGCGGGGGGGGTGACTTTTTGAAGCAGGACACTAATTGATGTCCCACCGGCTGTGGTGTGGAGGACGTTCTGAGTAATTGCTCCCCTGTCAGGGATTCCTCCTGGGCCTGAGGAATGATGTAGGTACAGCCAGGCTCAGGGGTATCCATGTCCCACGGCCCCCCAGAACCAGTCCACCTCACTGCCCCTGGGGAGTCTGTGTCCCGCGGAGAAGATTCCTTCAAATCTCTTATAGTCCACATGGTTAGTTTTTGTAAACTTATGTTGAAATTTGTTAGGTCTATCTGTCTTGTCTCCGCTAGCCAGCTAACTAGGCCTCTTAGTTAGCTAGTTTAG
>JBBPDH010037183.1:0-10166 GCA_037974565.1 Clupeocharax schoutedeni
GTGTGTGTGTGTGTGTGTGTGTGTGTGTGGGTGTGTGTGTGTGTGGTGGGTGTGTGTGTGTGTGTGTGTGTGTGTGTGTGTGTGTGTGGTGTGTGTGTGTGTGTGTGTGTGTGTGTGTGTGTGTAGTGTGTGTGTATAGGTATGAGAGTAGTGTGTGTGTGGTGTGTGTGTGTGTGTGTGTGTTTTGATGAAGATCACTAGATCTGCTTTCCTACATGTTAAGTCAGTCTGAGGTCATCATCCCTGATAAAATCTGCCCCAGCATTAATTAAATGACTAGCACGGTTCTGCTCTGCAGAACCCAGAGCAGAAGGAGGTCAGAGGCTTGGCTGTGGCGTCTCAGAGAACACACGCACACGCGGCTCTGACAGTGTCTTCATTTAGTCACTGTGGTCGAGAACAACAGATGAAAAACGAATAAAAATAAATGAGACTTGAGGATACAAACTAAACAACAGCACATCTGAGAGAGAGCGGAGCCTGAGAGCGGTGGCAGCACAGAGGCCGTGTTTACTCTGCGCCAAAATACTTTGGTCTAAAATGTGTTGATTGAAAAACGTTTCTATGACTTCGGGAGTGGGGGGATTCCCTCCGTGCACCACTTGTTTTCCACAGCTTAAACACGCTCTCAGGTTCTGTGTAGTTCTGAGAGAAAACTGTTCAGTCTTTCTCCAGAAGGCCAACAGTGTCAGTCCACACTCTGTTCACACATTACAGTAAACCCTCGCTTTTTTCAGGGGTTATGTTCCCAGATCACCTGTGTATAGTGAAAAACCGCGTTGTTGTGTTTTGATAAATAAAAGCCTAAAAATCCAAAATCTAAATTTAATGAATTATCCTTAAAGAAAATGTAAAGGTAAATAAATAAAAAAACATTAGCATTAAACACTATACCCATAAAACACTAAAGTGAAAGTGACCATTTTTCATACGTGAACACACCACAGCACACAGTGTGAACAGCACGAAATACTTCCTCTGCATTTAACCCATTCACCAGGTGAAGCAGGGGGCAGCCAGGAACATGGCGCCCGGGGAGCAGTGTGTGGGACGGTAACTTGCTCAGGGTACCTCAGCTGTGCCTAGCAGTCTTTGGAATCAAACCCAGACTTTCTGATCACGGGGCGAATGCCTTAACCAATAGGCCACCAACTGCCACTAAAATACGAGGCCAAGACACAGAGCAGTTACATGTTGCAACAGCTGCTTCTTCTTCTTTTTATGGTGGCTGACAACTTTTCAGTGAATTACTGCCACTGCTGGACTGGTGGAGGTAATATAGTTCTGTTCTCAGAAAAAAAAATATGCGTTAGGCTGAGGGTTTACTGTAAAACTGGGGGTGACTGTAAAACTAAGGGGCTACTGTAAAACAGAGGCAACTGTAAAACTGGGTGGTTACTGTAAAACTGGGGGTTTACTGTAAAACTGGGGGATTACTGTAAAACTGAGAGGTGACTGTAAATCTGAGAGGTGAGTGTAAAATTGAGAGGTGACTGTCAAACTGAGGGGTTACTGTAAAACTGTGAGGTGACTGTAAAACTAAGGGGTGACTGTAAAACTGTGGGGTGACTGTAAAACTGAGAAATGACTGTAAAACTGAGAAATGACTGTAAAACTGAGAGGTTACTGTAAAACTGAGGGGTGACTGTAAAACTGGGGGGTTGTTACTGTAAAACTGAGGGGTTGTTACTGTAAAACTGAGGGGTTGTTACTGTAAAACTGAGTTATGACCGTAAAACTGGGGGCTACTGTAAACCTGAGAGGTGATTGTAAAACTGAGGGGTTACTGTAAAACTGGGAGGTTACTGTAAAACTGACAGGTGACTGTAAAACTGGGAGGTTACTGTAAAACTGACAGGTGCCTGTAAAACTGAGAGGTGACTGCAAAACTGAGGGGTTACTGTAAAACTGAGGGGTGACTGTAAAACTGGGGGGTGACTGTAAAACTGAGAAATGACTGTAAAACTGAGAGGTTACTGTAAAACTGAGGGGTGACTGTAAAACTGAGGGGTGACTGTAAAACTGAGAGGTTACTGTAAAACTGAGGGGTGACTGTAAAACTGAGGGGTGACTGCAAAACTGAGGGGTTACTGTAAAACTGGGAGGTTACTGTAAAACTGACAGGTGCCTGTAAAACTGAGAGGTGACTGCAAAACTGAGGGGTTACTGTAAAACTGAGGGGTGACTGTAAAACTGGGTGGTTACTGTAAAACTGGGTGGTTACTGTAAAACTGAGGGATTACTATAAAAATGGGGTCTACTGTAAAACAGAGGTGACTGTAAACTAAGGGGTTACTGTACAATTAAGGGGTTACTGTAAACTAAGGGGTTACTGTAAAATTGAGGGGTTACTGCAAAACTGGGGGGGTTATAGTAAAACTGGGAGGTGATTAAATCTGGGGGGTTACTGTAAAAATTTGGGGTAAAACTAAGGAGCGAGTGGAGCCAGAGAATCATCTGTCAGATTGAGGACACAAATTACTACAGATGGGAATACACACACAAAGCTGAACTCATTCAATATTTGTATCATATCTACTTTATTTCATGTATAAATGAACTACTGGATATCTGAATTACTCCTGTCTGTCTATGTATGTATGTATGTATGTGTCTGTCCATCTGTCTGTCTGTCTGTCTGTCTGTCTGTCTCTCTGTCTGTCTCTCTGTCGGTCTCTCTGTCGGTTTCTGTCTCTCTGTCTGTCTTTGTCTATCTGTCTGTCTGTCTCTCTGTCTGTCTCTGTCTGTCTGTCTCTCTGTCTGTCTCTCTGTCAGAAACATGAGGTTTTGAACACACCTGTACATGAACTTGTTCCAGCATCTCCTTAAAGTCCTCACAATCTTCATCATCACAGTCCTGTCTGCGCCTGCAAACACACACGCGCGCACACGCACACATACAAACACAAACACCCACACACACAAATACCATAGTGTGAACAGGGTGAAATTCTTTCGCTATATTTTACTCATGTAATTCATTTAACACATTTAGAGAGAGAGACAGAGAGACAGAGCGAGAGAGACAGAGACAGAGAGAGAGAGTGATAGACCCATAGCAACAGGTTGTTCTTCTCAGGCTCAGCACAAAAGAGTCATATGAGCCTGATGAGATGCGTCCATTCACTCTGCAGTTCAGTCTGTGTCTCCCTGTTTAAAAATATCTGGCTCTGACCCCCTCAAGCAGAGAGGAAAGTTGATCGGAGCAATAACAGTGTAATAAAGCCCCGAGGGCTGCTGTGTGAAGGTGGGTTAAATCCCAGTTGAAGACAGGAAGGTCTGGACAGTTTGGGTTCCTGCCCACACACTTTAGAGAAGCTCTCCATTATGGAGCTGTTGGAGTGAATGAGGCCTAAAGTACAAGTGCTATTTTGCTCCTGCCGTTGGTGGTCAGGTATTAACAGGGCTGTTATTTAATCTCAACATCCTGCCTCCTTTCAAAACAGCCGTCTTTGATGGTGGCCGCCCCTGGGTTACTCACCAAGCGGGTGCAGCTAATCTCCTAGACAGCTGCCCTGTCCCCCCGTCCACAGCATGTGAAACTGCCCAGCTCCTCATGAGCACGGGAGGGGGACCCCAGAATGTTGAACTGAAACGTTGACCTTCTGGGGTCCTTTGTCTTGCTTGTAATGTAAAATGCTTCTTTCAGTAGAACATGATGCATTTCCAATAATAATGAGGTTCAGATCAGGACACAATCACACGTGAACACAGCACACAGTGTGAAATTCTTTTTCTGCATTTAACAAATTTAAAGCATTTAACTCTTTTAATACATTTAACTCGTTTAACTCATTTAACCCATTTAACCCAGTTAACCTGTTAACTCGTTTAACTCGTTTAACTCGTTTAACACATTTAAAACATTTAACTCTTTTAAAACATTTAACTCGTTTAACTCGTTTAACACATTAAAGCATTTAACCCATTTAACCCAGTTAACCTGTTTAACTCGTTTAACTCGTTTAACACATATAAAACATTTAAATATTTTAAAACATTTATCTCGTTTAACTCGTTCAACTCATTTAACCCATTTAACCCAGTTAAACTGTTTAACTCGTTTAACTCATTTAACTCGTTTAACTCATTTAACATATTTAAAGCATTTAACTCTTTTAAAACATTTAACTCGTTTAACTCATTTAACCCATTTAACCCAGTTAACCTGTTTAACTCGTTTAACTCGTTTAACTTGATTAACTCATTTAACACATTTAAAACATTTAACTCTTTTAAAACCTTTTTAAACTCATTTAACTTAAAATATTTAACCTATTTAACATGTTTAAAATATTTAACCTATTTAATTCATTCACCAAGTTAAGCAGGGGGCAGTCAGGAAAACAGCCCCTGGGGAGCAGTGTGTGGGGGAGCAGTGTGTGTGGAGACGGAACATTGCTCAAGGGAACCCCTGTGATACCACTAGGTTTTGAACCCACATCCTTCTGATCACAGGGATAACTCTCTAACAACCACCTGCCAGGCACTGTAGTAGTGTGTGTGTGTGTGTGTGTGTGTGTGTTGAGTGTGTGTGTACATGTCTCCCTTGAGTGGGTTGTTAAAAGCCCTCTCATGCCTGCAAGGGGGGATGTTAGTGGGGGGGGGTTGTCACACATGCTGACGGAGTCTTGGGATAAAAGGTGGCCGTCTCTCAGCAAGACCCTCGTGTACTTGAAGTGTGAGTGTGTGTGTGTGTGTGTGTGTGTGAGCTCTGTGGTTGCCGATCTACCTGCTAAGGGCTGCTCTCTTAACGACGAGCCCTGGCACCAGCAGGCCGTAGGGTCGCGGCCCAGCCCAGCAGGTAACCTGCCATTACCAGGTTCTTGATCAGGAGAGGTTGCCAAGTCAAATCCCAGAGACCTTGCAGAATTATGACTCCCCCTGGCTGCGCACCATTTCACAGTGAGATGAGATTTAAATAAATAAAACTAGCGCAGAGGAAGGAGAGGGTTTCTCAGTTTTAGGCTTAGTTGTTTTTCCTTTATTTCTTCTAAACACAAAGTAAACAGCACAGTGGCCAGAAAGAAAGCACAAACACGGAACCAGCATCAGGGGAGGGTGACCGGACAACTAAACTGTGAAACAGTGAAACATAAATACTAGAACTCATCAGGGGCCCTTGCCATCCTGAATGGCTAAAACACTAAACAGGGGAGAAAATAAAGAGACAATAGCCCCAGTATTTCAGCTTAAAAGTCCATCTTATACTTACCTAACCCTAACCCCAACAACAGCGGCTTTAGCTCACTGGGGATGTTACAGTAACCCCCCCCCCCCCAAAAGACACCATACGGGGTGCCAAAAAAGGGCCAACAGGCCATCACATAAAGGAGGAGGCAGGGAGGAGGTGGAAAACAACACGAACGTCCAGGGCAGGCCCCCTCTGTCATGCCTTCTCTGGGGGTCCCCTCTGAGTAGAGACCCCCACCAAAAAAATAGAGGCTGGTTTATCTTTCCATGTTCTCTTTTCCAATATTGCAACAGCCAGTGTTTGACAGAAACTGTCCTTAAAAAGAACCAAAATTAAGTTACGGCTCTACTGCAGCCTTTCTAGAAACCTGCGTCACAGAATAGTGCCTTCACTTCTCATTTCTGTAGAAACAAGAAAAAATAAAAATAAAAAACTAGTGCACACACACACCAGTTCTTTCTTCTCGGAGCTGAAAAACCTGACAGACGTTCTCAGAATGCAGAGAAAATAAACGCGAAATGAGTCATTTGTGAATATGTAAATATTCTCCTGATGTCTGAGATATTAAACGTGTGTATGAATGAGAGTGTTCCCATTATTAACCAAGACCCTCCTGACCTGGTGCTGTGTTTAAGCAGGGATGACACACTCCTACAGCAGAAACCATCCAGAGGACTGCAGCAGTGTTTCCTACACTCCAGTGGATAGTGACCATTCTTGTCATACATGAACACACAACAGCACACAGAGTGGAATTCTTCTCTGTATTTAACCCATTTAACTGAATTAACATGTTTAACTAATGTAACTAATTTAACACAGTTAACTGATTTAACTAATTTAACATGTTTAACTCGTTTAACCAATTTAACTCATTTTAACCCATTTAACTCATTAAACACATATGACTCATTTAACTCATTTAACTCATTTAACCTATTTAACCAATTTAACTTATTTAAGTCATTTAACCCATTTAACCCATTTAACTCATTTAACTCATTTAACACATTTAACACATTTTACTAATTTAACTAATTTAACTAATTTAACACACAACCCATTTAACTCAGGGGGTTGCCACCAACGAGGGGCCCTGGGGAGCGGTGTTTGGAGACGGTACCTTACTCAAGGATACCTCAGTAGTGCTAATAGCAGTAGGGATTGGAACCCACAACCTTCTGATCGCAGAGTCAACTCCCCAACCACTAGGCCACAAGGAACTGAGGAAATGAGAAAAGTCTGACTGCAGAATACGAATCGTACAGCAGGTATAAAATACTCAGCAAATGTGTTTATTCGTAGATTCGTGATCAATAGTGTGATGTAGCTCCAGACCACCGCCCCCATCTTGTAGTTCTTTCTCGCCTTTATCAATAAGAAGAGACCTGTCAGTGCTGGAACACGACGTGTGAAGGGTGAGAGCAGCACTGGCTGTTCTCCGGTACGTCAGTGGGTCGCGTCCCCCAGGGCTGTGTTCTGGGTGCATGTGTGTGACCATAAAGAACAGGCTGTACTACTGTGGGCCGTAACCACAAGTGTGAAACCGCGAGAGACAGTGAGGGGAAATTCAGCAGCGTGTACAGGTTATTTCCCCACCGCCGCGGTTCTCATTCAGAAAAGACAAAAACACGTAAACTTCCTGAAATCAGCCTGCAGATCGTACAGAAACACTTCAGAATTGCAGCTCAGGCTTTACATTTCTCTTTAAAACTACAGGCACAACAACAGCTGAGCGGTAGGAACAGGCCCTCAGGGGCCTCATGACCAGATTAAACTACGGTCACTGATACACCTACCCACATACATGCCTCCCTTCTAGAGGGACGCCCCAGCCGCTGGCCCTCTTCCTGCCCCTCCTGCCCCTCCTGCCAGGGTTACCGGGGCTCTATGGGGTCCCTGAGAGAGAAGAACAGAGGGCTGTTACACCTACTGTAAAAAACACAATATATATAAAGTATAACTGCATAAACGTTTTGGAACACACAGAAAGGCGTCTTGGGACGGTAAAACACTGCTGTACTCAGAGGGTGAGGGTTGAAAGTAACCAATCCAAGAGCATTAATTATTTCTCCTCGCTGCTGATTGGCTGCTGCCCTTTGGCGCAGCTGCAGTCCAGAATTTAGCATCAGAACAGTTTCAGTCTCAAGTTTAACATTTAGAATGACAAAGTGTTTTGGGATCATATTTGGGTGCATATTTAAGGTTTAAACTATAAAAACAAGCGTTTATACGTTGGTTTTTTTTCAAATTCACGTTTTTTCACAATTTGCGGGTGCTCTTTGAACATAACCCCAGTCGTACGCGGTTCTAGACGGGGGCCAACAGGGGCCAGCGTGAGCCAGGGCCCCTGTTGAATTCCTCTGGTCAATGTTATAGCCCCTGCACTGAACAGCCAATTATATAAATATTAATTTCTTATTACAACATGCGCTGCTCAAAGAATGGAACTAATACTCCATGTGTTCTAGACGGACTGCTTAAAGCGTCACACACATGCGGTTATCTAGAACCTGAATACCTGCAGAGTGAAGTGTAAACTCGGTTGTAAAAGCGAAAAGCTAGAGCCTAAATGAACTTTCTCCTCACTATAGTGTGTGACAGTGTGATTTCATGCTGGGAAAAAGAACTGGAATGAAACTAAATTAATAGCTAAATATAAAATTAAACATATAAAATAAAATATTGACCTGTTTTGCCCTTATATCTGCCCCCGTGAAAACACACTGGCCCCGCCTGGCCCCCCCCAGTGTGTTTAGACTGTACTCAAATGTAAATCAGACACATGTGACATTTCAACATCAAGGCCATCAAATTCAAAAGAGCTCAAACAGTAAAACATTTGCAGCTTCTGTGTTTATCTGTTTTTCCCGCCAGGTTTGGAGGGCGAAGGTCTCTACCACAGCACCTTCAAGCCAGAGCTGATCATGAGAATTAAAGACCAGGAACTGGAGCGCCTGGGCAGGCTTGTGGGCACAGAGAGACTCTGGAGTATCTCAGGAGGAAGGCAGAATAAAAAATGCAAAGTAAGATGATCCGTACTGTTGTGGTTTCATGCAGAGATCGACAGGAGGGTGGGGGGGTATTAATTAAAGCCCCTGGGGTACAACCGAGGAAGAGATCAAAGATGAAAAGGAAACTCTGGGGCAGGAGCGACCGTTAGTGTGAGTGGGAGCTGCACCTGTGTCAAACTCTCTGTGACACACACACACACACACACACACACACACACACACACTCTTTCTGTTTCTAGCCCATTCATATCACAAATACAGAAATGATGTGTCACCAGTCAACTGTGGCCCCAGCAGCTCAGCAGGAAGGAATGTAGGTGAATGGGGTCGAGGCCCCAGTGTCAGCCACGCCTCTAAACCAACACAGGGAGCTTCAGTAACTCACTCTAGTCTAAACCATCATGTTCTAAATCAAATCTGACTAGAGTCTTCCTTTAAACCCCATTTGAAAACCATCCAACAAAAAATAAGACTAGAGAAGTTCATGGGCCTGATGCGGCTCCTGCTGACATGTTGTCTCCGATAAACAAACTTAAAAAAGAAACTATGGAGTATTAATGTCATTAAAAATGGTTTACAGCTTATCTACTAACTTACTAAAAACAGCCTCATAACAGACTAATGGTTACAAGAGCGAAGAAAGTAAGAGTTTACTTACCGTAAGTTCATTTAAATAAAGAAAACTAAACCTTACCATAAACCTGTTGATTACTGTGTGTTATCAGAGTAACTGGAATAACTACCAGAAAAATGAATTACATTCCTCACTGTTAGGCCTTGTCCACATTAGTCTCAGCCTCAGACGTCACGCCCACAGAATGATGGATAAACGTCTGATGCACATGGTACACTTAACTGAAAACACTTCAGGAATCTCAGAGTCGTCATCTGATTGGTTGAATTTTATCGGATTTTCGGGGGACGCGAGTGTTGTGTTTATTTTCGGTCCGCCGGGAAACAAAGCGCAGACGTGTGATCGCAGACGTGTGATCTACTGATTTACTCTGTGTTTTGATCAGATGTGGTAATGCAGACGCCATTGTTGTTATACGTGCACAAACAGATAAATGACTTACTGCTTGTTTTCTTATCCTTTGATTTTCTATGCTCACTGATTTGTTGTACGTCGGTCTGTTTTTGTGGGGGACATTTCCACGCCCCGAAACGTGACGCTGAACGAAACGAACTGTGATTGGTTGCTTGACATGTCAATCAAACTGACTTATGGGCGGGCCTTGGCCAAAGAAAGTGGCTATGAATTCCAGACCTTCAGCCGTCACATTGACTTCAGTGAGGCACTACACTGACGTTCGTCTGACTGTTTAACTCGGCCTGCAGTCAGCCCAAAGTGTAGTTCCGTGTTTCACCTGTAGGGGCAGTAATTATTCTCTCCAGATTGTTTACATGTTGGACATCTTGATTTGTAGTTCTACATTGAAACATGGATCAATATTCTGCGTTAAAACTTAGAATCAACATTCTTGTTTTAAAAAACCTCCTTATTCGGCGCCACAGGCAGGTGAGGAACAAACATCTGTCACGGTTCCCAGAACACTTGAATCATGGAATATATTCCGCCTCTAGAACGTCACCCAAACGCCATGTTAACGTAATAGTGGTGCTTTCTTTGTGTTGTATTGCTATATATCAACATTGGATTCAAAATTACAAAAACCAATAAAGATTGGCGAAAATGTAAAAATAATACATATAAATAATTTATTCTACCCTGAAAATGTTAGAGTGTAAGACTGTCCCTGTAACTAATGACTGTAAGACTGTCTCTGTAACTAATGTGTCACGATCGGAACAGGATTTAACTGGTTCGTTGCCCAACTGTAGCGTGGAGGAAGAACCCAAACGCGGACGAAGCGAGAGAGAAGGTAAGCCACGCGATTTACTCTAAGAACGCTCCCTAATGGAGTAAGAACTCGCACCAAACGAGTCCGCGTTCTCAC
>JBBPDH010037193.1:0-10166 GCA_037974565.1 Clupeocharax schoutedeni
AACACCCGCCCACCTCTGCCTCTGGTTGGCTTACCATGAAATTTTACTCCACCTTAGCCAATCATCATCCCTTATGCAGTTGTCTTGCCCTCACCAAAGTAAAGAAAAAAGCTTTGCCGCTGCTGTGGCTGAGAGCCTGGTCAGATGAACAGCTTAATTATAGTAACGTGCCGCATATTATTGACAGTAATAGTAACGGCATTGTAACAATGGAAACAGTAATTGGTTAGATTACCCGTTACTGAAAAGTTACTTTAACGCTGTTATTCTCATCACTGCTGATCACTTTAATAAAACACCTACTTTGTGCTTCCTCTCTCTAGCCACCTTATGAGCACCACATAACTTTCAGGTCCTCTGTATATTCAGGGAATCTGCAGGTTACAACAGTCCTGACATACAACGTTTCGAGTTCTGTTTTTATGATTTTATACCTGTGTTAGGACAGGTAAGTGGATCTGTGTTGTAACTCGAGGAACCCCTGTATAATATAGTCTGTTAGTTTTTGGACAATTCATAAGCCCCCCACCTTTCTGTCCACAAGACTGTTATTGACTAAATTTTATTTCTAATTTGTATGATGGACAACTCTCAGCCCAGCAGTGACACTGACATGCAGTGGCATGGTAGTGTATGTGTGACATGGGTTTCAGTGTAGCAAGCACAGTGGTTTTGCTTTGTCTTTACACACTAGGTAGGTCAACCTAGCAAAGAATGACCTAGCAGTTAGAAACAGATCACTGATGAAGCGGATGGCTTACACAAACTGGGCATCAAAAGATCAACATGGCTACACTCAATACAGCCTCACCATTAAGATGGAACTTCAATATATTGGGTTGTAATAGAGTCTTGTAATAAAAATGTATTAAAAACATGAGAGGCTATATTACAAAATAGGGGTGTAATGGTACACAGATGTCACGGTTCGGTACGCACCTCGGTTTTGCAAATGTTAAGCAACAAAAAATTGTAAAGAATGAGGCTTGGTTTGTTTTTGTTTATTTTAAATAAACAGCAGTGTATTAACCAGTAAACAAACACTCTTGCTTATATTTTAATGCAAGTGTTACACCAATAGGTGGCACTATTGCACCACACTACGGCTCAGATTTATGATTTGCTTGCGGTTTTTGGTGTCTCTGCGATACCGTATTACTTCAAACACGCCTTCTCCGTCGTACCGTGTATTCTCCGTCATGTACAGAACCGTGTTTGTACTGTGACAGTTCAGTACGAATACATGTACCATTACAGCACTTGCTTTTTGTCTTTTCATACTTTGTATATTTTGAAAATATATACTTAAAAAAACAACCAGTCTCTCCTCCTTAAGGTTCCACACGATTTTATTGTTTCATGCCAAACAATTTCCTTTGCTCTTTTTTCAGTTCAGCTGTGTTTCAAAAATGCTGTCTGAGAATAAAAGGGTCACATTGAAAATCCGTTCTTACACGGAACCCCGAATCTGCTTTTCTTGCAGATTTTGACCCAGCATGAACTCCTTCCTTGCTTCAAAAACAGAATATTCATGCACAGCTTCTGTGCAAGTACTGCTGCACTTATTCTCTTAGTAGAGCTGTCCAAAGCCTTTAAATTAAGAACTTGTATTGCACTAAGTGAAGCTCTATAGCAATAGCTCAGTCAAGAATGGTTCTGCATATTTGGTGGTATACTACACTAAACCTAGCAGTGAGTATTGATCTCCTGTTTCTGTGCCAAAGTGCACCCAGTCTAGATCAGAGGGATAAGGGAGTTGGTTAATGACACTTTTAATAAAGACCAGGATTTGCATGGAATGTGTCAGTGCAAATAATTTTTGGGGGGTATTGATGTGGTTTAACAAAACTGAAGGTAAATTCCATCCAGAAATCCCAGCAGCACCACTGTGCTTTATACAGTACAATAATACCAGCACCACACATGTTACCGTGCTACTACCCTGTTGCTGCATTGTTGAGAATCAATTGAATCTCAACAATGCCAAAGGCAGCACTAGTAAAAAGCGCAAAATAGCAATTCCTACCCATTAGAATTGGCAAATTGTCTAATGACATTATATGAATGGCAGCTGGAAAAGAAAAGGTGGTTTTACATGCCTTAGGGCTAGCTTCTCTTGCTTTTATAAAATAATATCTGTTTGGTCTTGTGATCTAACTCCTAAAGATGTTCTGGATTGGATGTGATTTTCAGAATTTCAGAATGACAAGCTGTTGTCTGTCGATGCAGTGATGATGCACACTACATGATCTTTTATCTTTAGACTGCTGACAGAATCCCATGTTCTTATTGTGACTGGGTGGTTTGTTGCAGACCCTAAACATTTACCTTCGTGTGGTATACTCTGGGATTTTGGTATGGGAAGGAACTAAACTCTGCAAGAAAGAAGATCAACAGGAATAGGGCTGGTGTCCACTGGGTAGAGGAAGGTTGACAAATTAAGTGTAATAACAGATGGGCTGAAGTACTGGGATTCAGTTGTGCACCTATACTGCAAGGTGGCCATAAACTCTTAAAAAACAGAAGTGCCAAAAAGTTACTTTGGAGTGATGCTACACTTTTTGTTCCCTGGAGAATCTTTCAATAGGTGATTCTTTAGAGCAGCACCCCACAACCTTTTTTGCATCACGGACCAGTTTCATGTAAAATAATACTTTCACAGACAGGTATAGATACAACTAAAAATAATTTTTTGACGTACTGTATCATATGACCAAGAAAAGTTTTTTTTTTTTTAAATAAAAGATCTTTCAGACTCTGATAATCAATGGAATATTTTTTCTTTCTGTGTGGCCCAGTACCAACCCAGTGGTTGGGGATCTCTGCTGTAGAGTCCCATTTTTGCTAATGATCTGTGACTGTAGTAATTCTTGCTAATGTTCATAGAGCATGATGTAAAGAATGATCATGTGTCCGAGCCAAGAACCATTTAGAGACTCTACTATTAAGAGAGGTCAATATCCAGTGAGTAAAAGTATAGGCATCAGAGGGCACCAAGGCAAGGGAGCATGTGGACAGTAACACGCAGACTCCAAGGGAGTAGATGGACTAGATTCATTCTCTTTAGAGAGAAATATGGGGGTGGACAGGCTTGCTTGTCTTCATCACCCCCGCTGTCCTCTCTGTCTTTAGACTACCACACACATC
This sequence comes from Clupeocharax schoutedeni, assembly GCA_037974565.1. Taxonomy (NCBI): domain Eukaryota; kingdom Metazoa; phylum Chordata; class Actinopteri; order Characiformes; family Alestidae; genus Clupeocharax; species Clupeocharax schoutedeni. The sequence goes on from JBBPDH010037193.1 coordinate 3,148, forward strand.
TCCACAGCCATCCATTATTCAGGTCGTCTGGGGGGCAGCTTCAAAACATCACAGGTAGGCTAAATAATACATAACTCAAATTGGTGGAGAGATAGGACTCATAAAGAATTCAGCTCGCAGGCCTTGAATGATGTTCCTTATGAAGGTTGAACGCCACAAGCACTGAGTGTTTATCTCCTTTTCCTGTGCCGATGAAGTGCAGCCAATCTGGGCTAGAGGGGCAAGGGAGCTGTTTAGTGGGCACTTCAAGGGGTGGAGTAAGAAAGACCAAGAAATGGGCTGGATATACAGACGTGTCAGTGTAAGTGATATTGTATGGTTTTTGTGATTTTGCTCTGCTTTTTTCAAGCAAAAAGGTAAACTGTATCTGTCAGCATTACAAATGGAAATGTGTGTCATTTTCAAGCAAAATAATATTTTGTCACATTTATTGCTAGCATGGTTATGTGGACAAAGTTACTGTTTGAAGACCAGTGGTGGCTGAAGGTTTAAAGACAGCACAATGTGCATTTGTGCTGGACAAAACCAGAGGAAGCACTATATAGAAGCTCAGTCTCCACTATTTTGCAGCAGACGGAAATACATGCTGTTTTAGTGGATCAAAGATCAATCCTTATCATGAGACATTAGGGGTGCTTTTATGCATATGAAAGTCATCACAATGTCGATCTTTAGGCTTTTGTAAATTTTTGTGTGATGATTTATGGAGCTTTCAGAGGAGCTTGGTCTTGAAGTACTGCGCCAGTCCTGACATAATGCGGCTGACTGACATTGTCTTAAACAGTATGCTATTGAATATATGTGTTCAGTGCTACAGGGGAGTCATTCAAAGAATGGAATTGCCATCACTGCTTTGAGTTTTTTTCATCATCAATTGAAGTTCTGCATTCAGTCATTTTATGGGGAAATTAACTATTAATGCTAAATTATTTAGGAACTTGGTCAAATCTGTACTAAGGTAATGTTGATAAAATTACATATACATTGTCATATACACTGTCATAATTAAGCTTCTCCCCACCACAAAGCAAAGCTAGAAATTTTGTACAGTAGGGTAAGCAAAAGCAACTCAAACCTCAAAAGAGAGGGATAGAGGGCGTAAAGGCTTCAAGAGCTGAATCCAACAATAGTAATGCATTCATATAAGCAGTACTGTATATGTATATAAATCATTTTCCAACATCAGAAAAGATCCAGAACTATTAAGTTCCAGAAACTATTTGTGGTTATTAAATTATTAAATCAAAAAAACATTCCTGATTTCCGAGTAAATATAATGTCCATGGTCAACGGCTACCAGAGGCTGCTCTCTCTGTTTGTAGGACTTTTATTTTGACAGTGGAGTACAGAACACCCAAGCCAAAAAGACGGTGTACCGACACTGGTACACAAAACAAAGGCCCTTAAATACTGAGAGTACTAAACCAAAAATAAATTAAAACAATCAATCACTCAAACACCAGCCGGCTGTGGACATTCACCTGCCAGTGTTTAAGTTTAATGATTGGGTGTTTTAATTTGTTCTTGCTTTAGTACTCTCAATATGTAAGGGCCTTTATTTTGTGTACTGGTGTAGTTCCACTGTCCTTTGAACTCAGGTGTTCTGTTGGTGATGTTTTGTTTGTTTGTAGGCCCTTATGCCATTTGGTTTGTTTTTTTAATAATAAAGAAAAAAAGTATGGAATACTGCATCAGCGTATCCATCCCTTGCACCGCTATGTGACAGTAAACAAAAGAAATGCAGAAATTTCTCTCTCTACCTGCAAGTTTTAGAGATGGCTCTGTTAATAATGCTAAATGAACTGCAATAACTGTTGGAAATAAAGCAAGAAAAAAAGCAGAGAAAGTGTCCAACCATTCCCATTAATTTCCTATTGCGAACTATAGGAAATTCAACACCCTGTACCGTCAGGTATATATATATATTTTTTGCAAAACATTTGTAATGGACGCTACACTTATGGAACGTTCTGCCTCAGGTGCTGAGGTTTGGCTCGTGAAGAATATCTAACCATGCAGAACTCTTTCTTCTTCAGTATGTCTGAAAATGAGGCCCATCAGCATGCCACAGGTGTAGTGTATGTATAGGAGCGATAAGTCCCACTTCAAAGCTTTCTGAAAGGACAGCTTCCCTTCAGCACTTTCAGCGCTGTGACCTATTGGGGTCACACCCGGGAGGATAGCAGGTGTGGTCCATGCCTGAGAGGAAACATGAAGGACTGGGAAGAAAAGGTTCGAGGAAAAGCTAGCATGATAGCATTACCTTATGTTGATGTTCTCCTAAATGGCTCAACCAAGCCTCCAAGCCTTCGATAAATATTCCAGCCATATAGACATACAACTTCCGAAAAAAAAAGTAAAAGACCATTACAAAAATGTTCAGCTTCTCAGATTTTGAGTGTTGAGCTGAACAGCTTTAATATAATTTTTGATCTGATAATATTTCCAAATACAAAATATTCTTTAAAGGATCATTTTAAAGGAAATGATAAAACATCAAAATAAGAGAAATGATGCAGCATTTATAGAACTTGAATAATTCAAAGAGAACCAATCTCTTGTTCACTCAAACAAAATGGCAATAATTGCCTTTTACATACTTCTAGTAGTGTTTTACCATCCAGCTGGTCATACTGTGAGAGGAGAGTGTTGAGTGTTTTTTATTCTTTTCCTCATCAAATAAGATTTGATCCAGGTGATCATCTAATCAGTACCTCGTAAAGCAGAATGAGATGCTTGTGTAGAAATTTAACAGACGCTGGCATGGGAAGGTTGTCATACTCATAGAGATGCTGATTGAAAAATAAATTGCAGTGCTCCCTTATTTTTTTCCAGAGCTGTATATAGGAGACTACTTAATATAAAGTTATAGCATATAGCTATTCCAAAACTGTGCGATTTTGCAAGTTCTCCCACTTAGAAATCATGGAAGGGTCTGATATTCACATTGTAGGTGCATTCCCACTGTGAGAGACAGACTGTATCTGGAGTGGGTAGCAGTGAATGATTTTCCAGTATTTACTTCAAAGTAACACCTAACATGCAATTTATTTTGCAACTATATAAACAATCGTCTAATGTCTATAATGGGATATATACTACCTGTCAAAGGTTTTAGAACACCCCAATATTTCCAATATTTCTTTTGTTGAAATTCCAGCAGTTCATTGAATAGCTTGAAATGATACAAATGTAAGTGGTGAACTATCAGAGGTTTAAAAAATGTAGGATTATCCAAAATGTACATTTCAGAATTATACAAAAAAGGCCTTTTTCAGGGAACAAGAAAATGGTTAACAACTTAAATTTGTTCTGCAGCAACAGAGGTTGATTAATGCCTTGAAAATAGGTGCTACTAATCCCTGCAGGTGTCCCAACTTTTCCTGATTATCACAACCCCCTCGGTCTGCATAAAAGTAGTTTTGGAACAGTGGTACCATACCCTTGTGAGCTTTATTTAAACCATATTGTACTGCAAAATGTTGTGTGTTGTTACAAAAATGGTGAGAAAAGGCAATTAGCAATGGAAGAGGACACACCATCATTAAAAAAAAACTAAATTGCGAGGTGTCAGTGAGTACAGTGTCCTTCACCATCAATACTGAGGGAAACTCTGACAGGAAGAGGTCTGGTAGACCCAAAGCCATAACAGTATCAGAAGACAAGTTTCTGAGAGTCAGCAGCTTGTGTGATAGGCAGCTCATAGGCCCAAAGGTAGAAGCACAGCTTAATAGGGGTTGTAGTAAGCAAGTCTGAGTTTCAACTGTAAAGAGGAGACTTCATTGCAAGTTTGACAGGTCTGAGTTGCAGCAAGAAAGCCATTCCTAAGATGTCAGAATAAGAAGAAATGATAGCCAATGGACCACTGAAGAATATGTTATGGACTAATGAATCAAAATTTTAGATCTTTGGTTCATCATGCAGAATTTTGGTATGACATGGAGTAGGTGAAAGGATGGTTCCTCAGAGTGTGCCATTAACTACCAAACAAGGTGTAGAAAATGTGATGGTCTGGGGCTGTTTTTCTGGGTCAGTGACTTGTATAGAGGGAGGGGCACCCTGAACCAAAACGGCTACCACACCATTCTGCAGCTCCATTCTGCAGCTCCCACTGGTATATGCCTACTTGGTCAAGGGTTCATCATACAGCAAAATAGTCCAAGCTATGCCAGAACCTTAGACAAAAAAACAAGATGTACGCTTGAAAACTGGGAGTTGTCAGCACAGTCTCCAGAAGAGGGAATACAAAGCAATCTACAAGCGCCACACATTTAAGGGAACTTCTGCAACAGAGTTGGGAAGAACTTTCTGCAGAATATTTTATTTCCATTGCAGTAAGAATGCCACGAGTGTGTTCAGCTGTTACTGTATATCTGTGAAAGGTGGCTACTTTGTTACAAAAGTTTTGGTTTATCCATAGATTTTATGATTTCATTTTTAATTTTTTCTATTTGTTCTATGCTTTCATTTCAGAGTACATTTAGACACTGAGTTGCTTGCATTTCAGTAACAAATTTGAAAATTCTAAAACTTTTGACTGGTAGTGTATTCTGTGACTTCTGTTTATGCGGATCAGGAGTCGCAGATTCAGTCGCACACAGATTTTTATGAGAATAGAACTCCGCGGAATAATGGGGAAACTGCAAATATCCTACACCTTATTTTGCATTTTTTGTGGTAATATCCCAAGCCACCCTAAAAATATAGTGATTATTCTACTATTTTAAAATTAGATATCTAAACATTTCATACAAGATATTAGACTATGAATTAAAATTAAAAATAGTAAGTCTAGCTATCATTATTGAAATTGCTGCTGAAGCTGTGGTATAGTGGGCGGGCATTAGGACCCAGGCGAAGCTACACAGTGCTGCGTGCTAGTGAATAGCAATGTTTAGTAATATTTCTCTGGTAGCGCCGTTTGTACTCAGTTCAACAGAACAGTACTATGAGTGTCCATAACTGTTCACTGCTTAACTTTTCTTGTTTCCTTAAGTGAAAGGAACGGTTTGGTGAAAAGGTGTCAGTCCTCTATACACGCTAATTAATTCCTACAACCCTGGGGGCTAACACCCCCTTGTCTTTCCGTGCTAGTGACGTCCCTGTTTCACAGTAGGCATTCTCACCTCCTACAGTGTAATACCGCTAGGATGTATAGTGTACATCCTATACACTATAGTAACCTTTCTTTTTAAAGTACTGTGCTATGTGGAATAACACTTTAAACAAATAAGTGATGTAGTGTACACAGTCACACAGCTGCAGTTCCAATATGTCTGTAAATCTCAAAGTAAATGGAATCTAATCAAATATAATCAAGGTGCGGCTGGGTGGCCTAGTGGTTAAGGCATCCACCCTGCGACCAGAAAGTCCGGGTTCGATCCCCAAGACCGCCAGGCACTGCTGAGGTACCCTGAGCAAGGTACCGTCCCCGTGCACTGCTCCCCAGCGAGTGTTCCTGGCTGCCCAATGCTTCACTCGGTGAATGGGTTAAATGCAGAGAATTGAGCAATTTCCTCTGGGATAAATATAGTATATAAAATTAACTTTTTATCTAGCCTTTTATTGAAAAAATAATATGGGGACAGAACCTTTAAAGAACCTTCAAAACCTTGCACCTGCAAAGAAGGACCAAATCAATACGGAAATCTCTGCATCTGAATGCAGTGTTATTAAAGTCACATTTAGTGTAATGGTCAGGCAAATGTTAGAGGGGGGGTCACTTGTGTTAAATAGCTCGGTGAAAGCATCGGACTTTCAATATATAAATACATAGTTTAATTAAACAGTGACTTGGTTGTTTTGCAGTTTGTAAGAGTTGTTGTGTTGGGATGCAACACGTCAGTGCTGATCAAAATGTAATCTAAAAACACCAGCTGCTGTTTTCTCTGCTGTACCGTTTTGCTCATAATACATGTAACTTGTCTTCTCTTGGAGATTTGGTTGGCCTGGAAATTTTTTTAGAATGCATATTACTAAATTGACAGATACTGAAAAGGTACTGAGTTTTTTTCTTCCCGGGATCAAGACCCTGATCTGTTCTGAAAACACATGGATTTCTGTCAATGGAGAGCACTAAAGCTCAATTCTGAGATTGATGCAGATCCAAATAATTTTTTGGGGGGAATGGAGGAAGGGGGTAAACAAGCAGGGGGGTAAACAAGCTTCGATACACAATGTTCTGGTAAGGCTGTCTTTTGGTACAGATTAGAAAAATGTATTGATCCCGGAGGAAACTGCTTTATAAAGGCCCATATGGGGATCGAACCCAACGCTGGACTGGCCATTGGGCATAACAAAACCCATTAGCATCCACTCCTCGCCTCCGTCAGCAGGTGGTTTGGTCCCACGACACGGAGCAATTGGTAAACAAAAACAAAAAACAAACAGAATTATTTTTTGCTTTAATCCATGGATTATAGAAAGGAATAACTGTCATAGATATGTAACAGGCTCAGCATGAAGGCCATCCCGTCCAGCTGGTACTGCATCCAGCTGATCAGCCTATTCATTATCTATTAGCCAAAACCAGCAACTTCAAAACAAAGCTGCAATTCAGTTTAGTTCATGTGTCACTCTATTGACCATGGGCACCGGAACCAAAAAAAAACCTTTAAAAATCATTTGTATTGTTTCCCACTTATCCATTCAGTGATTAGTGATACACCAAAGCACTATGTTATAGCTATAACCTGACCAACTGAACTAAACTTAGAAACATAATTACTAAGACAATGGTCACTGGAAACAATAGGGTGATATATACATATATATAAATATAAATATATATATTAGGGCTGGGAAGTTAACGCGTTAATTAGATTAATTAATCACAGAAAAAAATAACGAGTTAATATTTTTAACGCAATGAACTCGTATAGACATGTGACGTCACACTTTGTAGAACTGCAGCCAGATACTCTTGGGTAGAGCTGGATACTCCGGATCCTTTTTCGAATTCGGCTCCCTCTGAGTCACTCAGTAAAGTGATCCGGATCTGCGAGTCACTATACGCCGGT
>JBBPDH010037224.1:0-10164 GCA_037974565.1 Clupeocharax schoutedeni
GCGTGGAAATGTCCCCACAACAACAGACCGGATGCAACAAGTCAGTCAGCATAGAAAATCAAAGAAGGAGAAGAAAAGCAGCAGTAAGTCATTGATATGTTGGTGCATGTATAACAACAATGGCGTCTGCATTACAACATCTGATCAAAACACCGAGTAAATCAGTAGATCACACGTCTGCGGTCACACGTCTGCGATCACATGTCTGCGCTTTGTTTCCCGGCGGACCGAAAATAAACGTGACGCTCGCATCCCCCGGAAATCCGATAAAATTCAACCAATCCGAGACGACTTCAAGATTCCTGAAGTGTTTCCAGTTAAGTGTACCATATGCAGCAGACGTTTAGCCAATGCTCCGTGGGCGTGACGTCTGAGGCTGAGACTACAGGGAAACAGACCAAGAACTCACACACAAGCAAGGGATAACCAATACAGACACAAAGAACATGGGTCAGGCCGGGGTTTAAATAATGAACATAAACGAAGAACATGTGAAACTAATGATGACGGGACGTGGTACAAACGGAACCTGCAGACTAGAAAGGGAGCAAGGGAGGACGGAAGGAAAGGAGGTGAAACGACATACGAAAAACTGGAAACAGAGGCAGACATGGAGACAAGAAACGAAAGTAAAACGTGAACAGAATACCGGAGACGTGATAAACCGAATAAATAAGAAAAGAAACGAATGTTCAGGAGACGGGCAACGGAAAACACGGGGGGAGGGGGAGGCGACCGTCACAGAAATATTGAATGGAATGTTCGGCTGATCACTCTGATAAGGTCCAGCCGTAGATATCCAATGGAGCCCAGGGCCACAATCAGTTCTTGAACAAATGTAACATTTCTAATTCAACATACTTCTAAATAAGAAAAATGTTTCAGCACATTTATCAGACGTTTTTATCCAAAGTGACTTCCATTCCCTACCTACAGGGGGCAGTCTCTCCCTGGAGCAACTTGGGGTTAAGGGTTTTGCTCAGGGACCCAGTGGTGGTGCTGAAGGTAGGACTCAAACCCATGACCTTTTGGTCTGGAGGCAAGTATCCTACCCACTGAGCTACCTCCCCCCTTTAAAATTCCTCTAATGAAACTTTCTAAAATTCAAACAAATTCAACAAAACTCCTGATTCACACTAATGATTTGAGAGTCGAGGGAAGTAAAAATGTAATACTACGATCCAAAAGGTTTCATGCAAAAGTAATAAACACACAAAAATGAGAGGGATGGCATGCATAACATAATAAACTATAAATATACAAGATGGTCCAATAGCTAACAAGAACAGGAGCACCACAGAAATAAACATGAAAACCAACCAAACACAAGAAAACCAACACAACACATTTACCACAAGAGTTCCCTAAACAAGGGGTTTTACCAAGAATCCACAAAAACAGATGTGAATACAGAAGCATTTATACTATTTAAGGAAATAAGAATACCTGAGCAAGGGCAGAGACAGGTAGAAAACGCAGGTGAACAGGATAACAAGGGGGCGGGGCTAAGGTGGGGCTAAGATCAATACATACTTAAATGAAACTGATAAGGGCATATGAAGAATCTAAACAACAACACAGACAATGTTCAATGATATTTTATTCAAAAAACTTCAGACAAGCTTCGATTCTTGAGTGAAGCCAGAAGATTCATCCCTCAAAGCCCACAAGTTCCAGCAACGATTTGGCTCCTCTTTCAATCTCTTCTATTCCTCTTACATTTCTGTTGCTACTCAGGATCATCAGGAACATCAGGAACAGCAAGAACATCAGATCTTACACCAGGAACAGCGTTAGCAACCACTGCTGTGAGGTGACGACTGATACAAGGGCAATCTAACATGACGCTGGGCTGATAACACAGCTGAAGATATAATGAGATCCAAAAGAGTGATAAATAATATAAAAATAGATAAATAGCAGGCAGATGTATAGGATTTTCATTTCCTTTGCAGGAGGAGTATCGATTGGGTTTAAAGAGTCTCTCTGAGACGGGACAGTCGCAAAGTAATACAAGCTGGATTTATGAGAAGGGACAGATTTTTTTTTTTTTTGTGCTTTCATATACACCAATGAGCCACAACCTTAAAACCACTGACAGGTAAAGTGAAGGACACTGATTGTCTCTTTACATGGACACCTGTCAAGAGGTGGGAGATATTAGGCAATAAGGGAACAGTGAGTTCTTGAAGCTATTGTGTTGAAAGCAGAAAAATGGGTGAGTGTAATGATCTGAGTGGCTTCGAACAAACTTTGATGACTAGACAACTGGACCAGATCATCTCCAATACCACAGGTTTTATAGGAGGTTTGTGGTATACAGGGGTCAGTATCTGATCCAAGGAAGTACAGCTGGTGAAGCAGAGACAGGGTCATGTGCGCCTAAAGATTAGTGAAGATTCTGTCATACGTGAACACACCACAGCACACAGTGTGAACAGCACGAAACATTTCCTCTGCATTTAACCCATTCACCAAGTGAAGCAAGGGGCAGCAGGAACACGGTGCCTGGGGAGCAGTGTGTGGGACGGTACCTTGCTCAGGGTACCTCAGAGGTCTTGGGAATCGAACCCGGACTTTCCAATCATGGGGCGAATGCCTTAACCACTAGGCTACCACTAGTGGTTAAGGCATTCCTTCACCCCATCATTGCGCTCCCTTTCTCTCTCTCTCTCTTATTTTACTTGTGTTCTACTTCTCTCGTTCTCTCTTATCACTTTCCCTCCTGTTTATTCCGCTCACTTTCTTCTTTCACTTCTAGTCCCTCGCCCCATCTCTCTCTCTCTCTCTCTCTTAGTCATAACAATAAATTAAGGTAAAGTAGCCTCTTATAGTCACGCATGAACACACCAGAGCACAGCGTTCACTAGTTCACCATGTGAAGCAGGGGGCTGCCACCAATGAGAGGGGCAGTGTGTGGGGAAGGTAGAGTGTGTGGGGAAGGTAGTGATGCACATAGGCAAAAGATCATGCTGGCTTTGATAGAAAGGTGTCAGAACAAACGATGAGGCACAGCTTGTCGGAGTACCCATGCAAACCTCTTTCAACCTACAATGGGAATGTGAGAACCCAGACAGGACCATAGAGAAATAAAAGAAGTTGAGGTGGAGGTAGCTCAGTAGGTAGGATACTTGCCTCCAGACCAAGAAGTCATGGGTTTGAATCCTACCTTCAGCAGACCACCACTGGGTCTCTGAGCAAGACCCTTAACCCCAAGTTGCTCCAGGGAGAGACTGTCCCCTGTAGTTAGAGAATGAAAGTCGCTTTGGATAAAAGCATCTGGTAAATGTAAATGACTTGGTCTGACGCATCAAGAGCAGAAGAGATGGCACTAGGATGCACTGTGAGAAAAAGGCAAAGCCGTAGAGACATTTGGCTGCTTTTGGCAAAGGACTTGCCTTTATAGGTCACAGCTATTTTGGCAGGACGAGAAGGACTGACCCACCATTAGGCAGGTGGCTTTATTATGGCGCAACTGGTCACTTTGCAATCAGAAGGTTGTGGGTTCAAATCACAGGACTGCTAGTGACAGCACTGAGGTACCCTTGAGCAAGGTACCTTCCCCACACACTGCTTCCTGTGCTGCCTCTCATTGGTGGCAGCCCCCTGCTTCACATGGTGAACTAGTGAACGCTGTGCTCTGGTGTGTTCATGTGTGACTATAAGAGGCTACTTTACCTTAATTCATTGTTATGACTAAGAGAGAGAGAGAGAGAGAGAGAGATGGGGTGAGGGACTAGAAGTGAAAGAAGAGAGTGGAATAAACAGGAAAGAAAGAGATAAGAGAAAAAGAGAGAGGCAGAACACAAGTAAAATGAGAGAGAGAGAAAGGGAGAGAGCACAATGATGGGGTGAAGGAATGGAAATGAACAGAGAGAAAGAGATAGATGTTAATGCAAGTAATACGAGAGAGAGAGAGAAAGCAATAGAGAAAGGAGATGATGGAATGGAAGCAGAAAAATGAAAGAGAAAGGGGGGAATAAAAAAGGAAAGAGAATATCAGAACAGAAAGTCAAAAATACAGTGAGAGAGAGAAAAAGACAGAGAAAGAGAGAAGGGAATGGAAGGGAATAGAAGGGGAGAGAGAGAGAGAAAGAGTTAAGCAAGGACGAGAGAGGGAATGGGGAGTTAGGGCTGAGAAAGATTTAGAAAAAGATTTTTCAAAAAATCGTCACAGAGATGTTTAGCCTTTTGACTCGTGATCGGACCGGGCTCATTAAAACGTGTCTGATCTGGTTTCAGGCTCTGGGCTCTCCGAGAAACGCTCCGCTCTTTTCTTTTTTTTCAGCAGGAAATTTAAATTCGGCGTCGACGGCAAGCAAAGCCTCGCTCAAACAGGATTTGCGTATTCATGGGATGCCAAGGCATTTCAGACAAACTTATTTTAATTGAGTATTTATTATAAGATTGGGTTTAGAGTTTCTACTTATGAATCAGATGCACGGTTTGTAGCGGCATGAATTATACATCAGCTGCATCCATTATTCAGCATAAATATGAACAGTAGACTGATGAAAATTTCATTCCGTGCTTCAGTCTCTCTAACAGTCTTCCTAAACTGTTATCTAAACAGACATGTGGTCGTACGTTTGAGAGTTAAAATAAATGCTTATTGCCTGACAGCTACATCCGCAAAACTCCCTGAATGCTTTTGGGGGGAAATAAATTAAATGGGTTTTAATGAAACAACATTGCAATTAAAAAATATACACTTAAAAAGTACTTCTTCATTACAAGCACCCTGGGATTGTGAACCTTTTTCTAAAACACATAAAACGGCTGTAGGCAAAAAGTTTGAAGGCCAAAAATGCATCAGACTTTCTCAACCAGCTTCAGATCAACAAACTGCTCGTTCAAAACCCTCCAACTTCCGATTTAAACAACAATAAAGTTGTTAATCAAGCATTGTTTTTCTTATTCAAACATTCTTTAATCAAATCAAATCAAATTTCTAGCATTCTACTAATCTGTTACATTTAATTAAAATGTAATTAAACAAACCAAATTCAAACCAAATTACTGTAGACTTCAACAATCTACTAATTATACAAATTTCTAATTCAAACTTTAAATTCTATAAACCTCTGTTTCACCTCTTATTAAAGAAACATTGTTCTAATTCAAGAGGTTTCTAATTTAACACAGTTTTTAGTTTAAAAAATCTTCTATTACAAACTTTAGTAACCTCATTTATTAAGACTTCTAAAACAAACTCCTAGTTTAAATGAAGTTGTAATTAAACTTCAAATTGTATTTTAACTAAAAAGATTGTATTTTTTAACACCTAATTTCAATAAATTCCTAACACAATAAAGATTCAGCACATTTATCAGACGCTTTTATCTAAAGCGACTTCCATTCCGTACCTACAGGGGGCAGTCTCTCCCTGGAGCAACTTGGGGTTAAGCGTGTTGCTCAGGGACCCAGTGGTGGTGCTGAAGGTAGGATTCGAACCAATAACCTCTCAGTCTGGAGGCAAGTATCCTACCCACTAAGCTACTTCCACACAGGTTCCAATTCAAATAGACTTCTACGTCAAACCAATTCAATTCACGTTTCATTCTAACAATGCAGTTCAGCATCTCATTCAAACATCTAATCCATCAAAGTTTCAACTTCAAACAGATTTTCTATTCAACCAACTTCAGAGCAGCTTTATTGTCCTGTAAAGCTGCTGATACTGTTGATGCTTCAGACTAATTTCTTGCCCGAAGCAAGACATGAGAGACATGCATGGACAGCATTTGGTCCAAAGGTCATAGCGTGGGCATCGCCGAACTTTAGCAGAGACCGAACCCTTGACTGTTTGACCTTTTGAATGACAGCCAAGCTCTGCCTCCACTGGGCCATGGATAATCCATTCTCGGCTTCCCAAAAACGTGGGTTTTCGGAGCTGTTATTTTTTCACTTTCTTGCTGAATTCTAACACGCCGCGTCATTCTAACGCATGAAGGAACACTTCGAGGACGGTGGCGGATTATGCTCAGCACTCTCGCTACAGATGACACAGAGGTTCCACTCTTGGCACCAAGGCGTCTGAGCGGTTTTAAAGAAAAGCCTCCTTGCGGCAATTACGGCCCTGACCAAACCCGAAGTGCTCACCTAATCAATGTCTCCCTGCTCTAATTGTTCCACGGGATCTTTCAGAAGTCCTGCAGGTGCAAATCTATTGCGTTTGACACCATCCAGTCACAAATATCTCCCCGATGAATTCCACCCTCCACAACCCCCAGGCTGGGATATGAGGGATCTCTCTTGCCTTCACTTTCTTCCCCAATTTCTTCTACAAATAGATCCATGGCTCCAGGATATGGTGACACATTGAGGCATTAATAAAACAAAGGAAAAAACCCCAGACTGATCTTTGTTTCCAATCGCCTCTACTGTTTTTAATTCATGAGAGATTATCGAGGCATCATCCGGCGCAGGGGACACACACCTTCTGGCCAAATAAGATTAGTAATCTAAGGATATATAATTCAGGAGTTCTGAAGTGATGGCTTCTGTACAACCAGCTATCCATCCTAGAAATACCTTTCTTGTTTTGAAGGGTTTTCTTTTTTCTAATCTAAGTTTTAAAGTGCCGTATTAATGTTTTATGTGCCGCTGTCCTCTCGCCTTGGCGTGACAGCTTTGAAGTCCGCTATCACATCCTCCACCTGTCTCCAGCGTACTTCCATTGTGTCCTAAAGCCTCGCTTTAGCAGAGGCTTTTGCCTTATCCTGCCCTGCTACTGGAAACCTTAGTCGATATTGCACTATTGGTACAACACACCAACACACTTTTTGTAATTATGCAGACTAAATTTGAGATGATTGTCAAAAAAAAAAACAGATACTGGGCATCCCAACCCTGGTCCCTGCTTTGCACATTTTATTGTTTCTCAATACACCTGATCTAAACTAATGAACCCATAGAACACATATCAGTAAAATCTGAGTTCAGGAAATAAATCTGGTGTAAAACACTCTAAGACCAGTGTTTGCTCTCAAGGCTAGCAAGCCTTGTCTGGGTGGAAGAACAAGAAAAATGCTGAAATGTACATCATAGCTAAAACATAGTGATTACACTTGTTACACTGTCTTTGTCACGACAGGGGGGGTTAACCCCCTGCCGTGATTGACCTCGGGGTACGGATGAGGCAGAGAAACAGGCATCCATGCTTAGACTGGCTTTATTTGCCGAACACAAAACAGAGAAAAAGAAACCAGGCTCTGTGGCTGCTACTGAACAGGAATGGACAGATAACGTGCTCAAACACAAACAGGACTTAAATACGGAACATAATCAGGGGACAAACACAAGACAGCTGCAAACACCAAACCTCGTGACACTGAGCAAACATGAACTATCAAAATAAGAGTCCTGGAGCACAACTGAAAAGTGGTGGCCCTTAACGGCTACTGACCGAACCGTGACAGTCTTGTCTTAGTTTTCGACTTCGCGTCGTATGTTGTGTGTTTGTTTTTTGAACTTACAGTCTTCAGGGCTTGTGGTTTGATGTGCTTACAATATATGTTACACAGTAAATTCAATATTTTCACAGTGTTTCAAATGAAATGTGAATGAAGATTATGACTAGTGAGTTGTGGCACAACCAACCAATGTATGTAAAACTGGACAGCAAGGGGGGTGAGGGGTGGCTGGGTTGTATGATGTAAGATGTGAATGCACTGTACTGGATTGTTGACTGGGTTATTGATTATACATTGCATATCCTCCATGACGCAGCCAATCATACGGTTGTCTTTTACCTAGAGTACTAGGAATCAATGCAAATTGTTTAAAGTCATTTTTCTCAGCATGTGATAAAGTGTCTTGCTGCTAGCAAAGTTAACATTACAATAAATAGAAACAAACAAGAAAGCAGGAAAATGATTTGCTTTGTCTTTGACATCACTATGATATCACACTATGCCCAAATGGTTAATGGACCAACTGTCGGACGAAGTGAGCACCGTGAATGACACTCAAGACAATGAAAAAAAGCAAACGAAAAGCAACACATGCAAATGTCACTGCTAAGCTGATTTTTTGGTTTAACAACTTTATGAAGACATAGTGGCTTTATTTAGGGTGTACTCACACTAGGTACGGTTGACCTGAACAGGGTCCGAGTACGATTTTCCCCCCTCCCCACTCCACCTCTGGCCCGCACTCACACTAGATTTCTGCGTTCGTGCCGGAGCACGCTTACGTCATTATGTTGCTATGGTTTCAGGATAAACATGAAAGAGCGGCACTCTCTCGCTGAACGCAGTGGAGTCCGTCGCTCTGGTGACTTTGTTGATAGTAGTTTTGGGTCGTTTGGTCCACGGTGGTCCACAGCCCCCTCACAGGCTGTTGCTAAACACGCGTTGTGAACCATCCTCCAGCACGGTTAGAGCTCACACTACATGCGAACCGCACCCGAGTCCAACTGAACTGTGCTCTGGCGCACCTCTTCCACCGGGCCAGGGACGGCTAAACGCACCGTGCCTGGCACAGAGCACTCACACTAGTCAAACCAACCGCGCTTTGGTGGTCAAACGCACTCGTGCACGGTTCTAACTGCCTAGTGTGAGTACACCCTTAGTGTTTAACATCCCCCACGTTCTTTCAAAACTACTATGGCTCTGCAACCATGTTGTCATGCAAGTCAAAGTCTAATGAGTGAGTCCATCATCTCAGTAACGTGGAGATGTTTAGCTGCTCTCCAGTCAGGCAGCATAATCAGATAAGAATGATTCACAGCACAAGTAACAGACAGTCAGATCTCCTGCTGAAGGGATAATGTGCTTGGAGGAGAAGGCCAATTCTTTTATATGCACTAAGTGGTAGTAATGGGAGGGCCCAAGGTGGTCAAGTTTGGACAGAGGTGGTCCAGGAGCCAGGCTATATATTTAGTTTTGGGATAAAATGTCAGACCTGGTTAAAGGTAATACTTTGGGTTGGTCCAGGACCCAGGCTATAGTTAGCTTTAGAACAACATTTCAGGCCGAATCAGTGGTAACACTTTGGGTTGTTCCAGAAGCTAGGCTGTGTTTCAGGCATGGCCAAAGGTAATACTTTGGGTCAGTTCATTCAGCTTTGGGACAGAATTTCAGGCATGACCAAAGGTAATTCCTACTTCTTCAGAGCAGTATGTGAAAATGATTTCGAGAGACCAACTGAAACCCCCCAAGAGTCTTCCACTCCTGCTCAGAGCTGTCTGGACTGAAGAGTTACGCCCTGCTGGGTGCAGCACACTTTGTCATGGGGAAGAAAAGAGGCGAGGCAGCGAGCTCCTATAAACATGCTTTATTGCATGGCGGAGAGGCACTTCAACAGAGTGTGGGCTTTAACTGTGGGCATTAACTGCCCAGGTGCCAGCGCTCACGGAGATGGAGACAGCAGCCGCTGCCTTCGCCGTGCCTCCTTCTGTCCGGCTTAACCCCTTTAACGGCAGGCACCTTCTCAGTTATTATTCCCCAAGACTTATTATTCAGTTATTTTATACATTATTCAGTAACTACAATGACAAATAAATAAGCGGTCTAGTTATGGGGGTGAAAAATTAAAGCGCGGACCCACTTACGGACTCGTGTCGTTAAAAGGCCGAGTGTTTTATGGCAGCTGTGCGGCGGGAAACTTTATGGGGCTGTCGCCGTTTGGGTTCAAACTGTTTCACTGAAGTGATGAAAATAGGAAATTTAAATTTGCAGCTCAGGTTCATGCTGCTTTTCTGAAGATATACATTTCAATTCGCCCGCAGAAGAAGAAGAGACAAAGGAAGAGTTGAAGACATTAGAGCGATCCCACAGGGAGTTAGCATCAGGGGGGCAAATCTGGCCTGACAAGCAGAGGCTTGGGGAAACAGAGGGCTAAAGCGTGAAAGTAGGTGAATAAAAATACACACGCAGTTAGAGATACCATAGTGATATATATTTCCAAAGAAATGTACTATACTGTGCAAAAGCATTAGACCCCAGTGAAAATAATTTTAAAATATATATTTTTTGTATTATTTTTGACACAATAATAATACTAAATATTAGTGCTGTCAAGCGATTTAAATTTTTGATCTAATTAATTACATGGTGTGGCAATTAATTAATCTAATTTAATTGCATATACATACAGACATTACAAGAAGCAGTTTTTACCATTTATTATTGAATACAAGCCTCTACCTTAGACTACAAT
>JBBPDH010037235.1:0-10162 GCA_037974565.1 Clupeocharax schoutedeni
AATCCAATGTGGTAGCATGCAGAGCCCAAATCATGAAAATTGTGTCACTGTCCAAATATTTTTGGGCCTGACTGTATATCACTATCATCTGCACTATCAAGAGAATAACACCTGACCACTATTAATGAACTACTTAATTACTACTTAATTAATGAAGTAATCAACTTAACTACTTCAGCAGTAATTTATTTATCTACAGTATTTATATCCACCTCTTACTGACCAGTGTTTTGTGTCTACAGTACAGTGCATTTAGCCTTTTCTCAGAGTTTTGTTTTGACTGTGTTCATATTATATTTTGTCTCAGTTCGTGTCTGTGTAGTCTTAACACAGTTAGTTTCCTCAGGGAACAATAAAGTTTTTTCAGATTCTGATTAGACCATACTGGAACCTAAACTCTGCAGGAAAGATCTCCAGGTGATCCCTCTCTCAGAAAGATACACATGTCGAGTGGTTTCATGGTGTAATAAAGAAAAAATGAAAGGCTTCAGTTTACAGTTGTGATTGAGAGTGTAAACAGGAGAAAGTCTGACCTGCTGTGGGACCGTAGACAGAGTGACTCCTTGCGGTCGAACTGTTGCTGCGCTCCCGGCGGCGGGACTGAGCTGGGCCTGTGTCGGAGTCTGGACCTGGGTCTGTGCTGGGGCGGGGGCTGGTCCCGGGGGCTGGTTCTGCGGCTGTATGTGGACCTGCGTCTGCACCTGCGCCGGCTGTGTTTGGGTCTGGAGCTGCAGCTGCTGGACCTGTGTCTGTGTTTGGGCCTGTGCAGGTATCTGCACTGGTGTTGCCGTCTGGGGCAGCGTGGCCATCAGCACCTGCTTGACGGGTCCGTTCGAGGTCTGCACCAGCCTCTGGACGCCCGTCCCAACCTTCACCTGTCCCTGCGTAGTCTGTGCTGCGTTTAACACCGTGTTCCCAGAGACAATGGACATCCCCGGCCGGAGGGGCGTCCCCGTCATCAAGCGGGCGATGGTCACCTTCCCCGGTGACCCTGAGCTTCCCGCCACGCCCTGGAGCACCTGGGCCTGACCCTGAGGGCCCTTCAGAATCACGATTTTAGGGGCCGTCTGCCCTGCAGTCTGTTGTGCAACAGCGGAAAGCTGCTGGGGGGTGACCTGGGCTCCCGACACAGGAACAGCCAAAGGGGAGCTCAGCAGAACTGCAGTCGAGGGACCACCACCGCTGGCCACGGGGACAGACGCCTGAACTTGAATGGGAGCAGGAGCAACGGATACCGCCTGGGCAAGAGATACCTGGGCCACCTGCGGGGTCTGCAGGGCCGCAGGAGGAGCTGGGGTCACAGCCATGCCTGGAACTGGAGGTATTGGGTCTGGGAGAGGGGCAGGGTTACTAAGGACAGGGACAGCAGGGTCTGAAGATGGATCTACAGGGGGATCCACATGCCCGAGGGCCAACTTCAGGGCCTCCTCCACCGGGTCCGAGGAGCCCTGGGAGAAGGCGTCCTCCGGCAGGGAGTCCAGGTTGAACAGTGGCGTGTCGTCAAACAGGTCCATAATGGGATCAGCCATCTTGTCAAAGAGTTTGTGAAACAGGGAATGCAAGGCGGCCCAGTCTGAGTCGCTATGGAAACTGTCCATCAAGACACAGAGAAAATTAAAAACAAACATCAAGAAAAAAGAAAACAGCAAAAAACCCAGGAGCTGCCTGGTCAAAACCTTGCTTCTCAAAATAGTGAACCTCACTAATAAAGGTTTATCTTAAAACGCCCCTAACTTTCACTGGAAGTACTTTAAGACCCTTTCAATTGGTCCATTCATAATTAAATGTTAACATAATGTACATCACAATCTACATTTTCAAAAATTAAGGGAAAATTTACAAATAAAAATGATAAAAGTGGAGATACGAGATTTTCTCCTGATACAGATGAATTGTGGGTTACAATGTACTCACATTCAAGTTGGTAAATCAAGTTTTATGATCATTTATTCTCCCCTCTTCTAAGCAAGAGGGGTTCCGGTGTGTCAGATGGACAGTTCGGTGAGGAGTGAGGCGAAGGAAAAGAGGGTCCTCCGTTCACCCCACCCCTCTCTCCTCCTCTTCTCCGCCCGGAGCTCTTCAACAGGAACGTCCTCTGAAGCGCTACAGAAGGTGAGGTAGGCTCTGGGGAAAACAGGACAAAAACACTTCAGATTTCAGAACCACGGGATGCACTTCAGCCGAGACACCGTTGCTGAAGCTCACAAATCATTAAACCAACAAAAACCATGGCACTGTGTCTCAAAACCTCTGGTTCAGATGAACAGTCATTCAGAGAGATCCGATACAAACTTCACGGCGATAAAGGGCCTCTAAAACACCTCCAGAAACTCCATCACACAAACGTATTCCATTAAACATCTATGAATGAAGACATGACTCTTTCGGAGCTCTTCTGTTTAAAACACCTTTCTCTATAAAAGCCCACTGACGGTGGAGAGGCACTCACTGAGAGGCAGAACAGTGCAAAATAAGATAATATGATTTAACACCATTTTATCATAAACAACATTATATATACAAACTCAGAGGGTGAATTTAGCCATTTAGACAAATAAAATGTAGATATTCATCTGGTTCCACCAGCACTGTAAAGCATCTTGAGCATCTATATTGAAGCTTCTCCCACCAACTCTTTCTGAAGGAAGATCTCAGAGCTAAGGGTGGAAACTTAAAGACCAACATGATCAGCCAGAAAGCATCATCGGATCTTCATCTATTGACACAGGACACGGTCGGAGGATCTGTGAGAGGAGGAAAGGCAGTTCAGGAGGAGATGTGGAGCTGATGGAGGAGCAGTTTAGGAGGAGATGTGGATGTGCAGTTGAGGGAGAAGCAGTTTAGGAGGAGATGTAGAACTGAGAGAGGAGCAGTTTAGGAGATGTGGATGTGTAGCTGAGGGAGAAGCAGATGTGGATGTGGAGTTGAGAGAGGTGGAGAGGAGCTGAAGTTCTCCAGAGCCCGCTGGATGTTGAGAGCCTGAGTGTGATGTGGTGGTTTTTCTGTTTTGCTGTTTGTTATTATTCATTAAAATGCTCCGGGTCTGTACCCCGCTGGTGTGAGGACCCCAGTCCAGGTCCCGGTCCCTTTCTGTCCTGGTCATGGTCCCGGTCCCGGTCCCTGTCTGTTGTGGTTCTGGTTCTATGTGAGGAACGCGGCGTGCCGTCCGGACCAGGCCGCGCGCCTGTGCCCGGGCCCGCCGCTCGGGGGGTGGTCCCGGCCCGGTCCGTTCCGGCCCGGAGCGCGAGGGGCGGTGTGTGTACGCGTGCGGTTCTGTTTGGGTTTACCTGGGCCCGGACCCGCGTGGCCTTCTCCGTCTGCAGCGCGAGGACCTCCGGAAACGGCCCGAGCAGGAACTACCTCTCTCAGCCTTCCACAGCCCGCCCCTGCTCCCTCCGTCGCGCTCTGATTGGACAGCGACTCCAGGGCCCGGTGGACTACGCTTTCTCATTGGACCAGCTGGGTGTCAATCATATATTCCAGCGCCTCACTGGGCGGGCTCCTGTGTTCCCCAGTCAGACGGAGACAAAAGGTCGGTTGAGGCGCAGTGAATGCGGCCTGCTGGGGGAGGGGGGAGGGGGGAGGCGTTATTTACTAACAACCAATAAAAACACTCTTAATTACCATAAAAACAGAAAAAAACAGATATACAGCACAAATCACACTGACCGGGCAGCACCGTTTCAGTTATTAAACAAAGGGAGGTCCGGGTTTGCATGGACACGTGCTACTGTTGTTATTGTTGATGTTGGTATTGTTGTTATTGTCATTGTTGATGTTCTCATTGTTGTCATTGTTGTTGTATTCGATATGAACTGCCGATATAAGTTCACATTCTCTACAAAATCCTATTCGTGTTTTTAAAACGAAATAACTTAGAAATAAATGTTTTGTAAAAAAAATAAAACAGAGGTTAAGGGAGAGGGGTGCTTATTTACTCACAAGCAATAAAAACACATTTTAATCCCAATAAACACAGAAACAAATCAAAAACATAAAGACTGGACCACACTACAGCGGCTCTGGACCGAGTCAGAGATCTACATTTAAATGCACATGTGTTGTTATTGTTGTTGTTGTTGTTATCAATCTATAATAGAGAGTTCACAATCAATAAAAAGCCCCTTTTCCCCAGATATAGACAGAAACAAAGCACAAAATTTGTCTTGAACCCTCATAACGTCTGAAAGACACTGACAAAACTCTAGAAGCCCAGACTGAGACAGTAATTAAAGAATGGATTCTCCTGTAAACGTGTTCTGAAACTAAAACTGGTGAAACTGCCCCTCAGAATCAGAATCGATGGGAGCTTCAAACACTGATAAACCTGCTCTATTCTCCCCACTTTCTTTAAATATCTGTACCTACATCACACTTTCTGTCTTCTTGTATAGACTTAGTATGCATGTATGTTCTTATATTATTTTATTCTAGTTTTTTTATCCTATTGTGACTGATAATGTGCTACAGATTTTTTTTTGTTCAGAATCAGAACCAGCACAGCAGTGGTGATGGGAACCAGACGTCCGAGTCCTTAAAGAACCCCAACGCAAGTAAAAGCTGCCTCACCGATGGAAAGGGCACGAAATGACAAAAAGTTCAACTCAGTTATGAGGTCTGAAGCAGTCCAGTCTGTTTTACAGCAGTTATAGAATAATGTTATGGACCAAAAAATGACCTAACCATCAGTTTTGGCATAATTTAATGTTTTGACATGAAGTAAATGGCCTTTTTAGGGGCTGTTTTGTGTAACAGTGCCCTGCATGTACCTCTCCACCCTCAACAGGATAAAAAATGTTTAAACCTAAACCTTCATTTCAAATAACTGAAGAAGATCTCTCCAGCAGCAGACCTTCACATGTAATCACTTACCCTGAAGGAGATTTTAGATAAACACCTCAGACGTCTAATCCTGAATGGCTTTACACCTGTAATACCTAAGCATGCAGGTTTTTCTAAATGAAAAAGTGTTAAACTGTTAAACTGTCAATAATAACCCAGTGTTAAGGTTGATATGTTGACCAGCAATGTTACATTCATTAATTTAATGAATGAAGCATGGATGAACCCTGCAGAGCTGCAGATCCACTCCAGATCACCAGATCACCATCAAAGTCAGATCACCATCAGAGTCAGAGTCAGATCACCATCAGAGTCAGATCACCATCAGAGTCGGAGCCAGTATAACCAATAGAATCAGTATACACAATATAGACAGTATAACCAGTACAGACCCTATATCCAGTATAACCAGTATAACCAGTATATCCAGTATAACCCGTATAACCAGCATAGATAGTATAATCAGTAAAAACAGTATAATCAGTTTACAGTATAACCAGTATAGACAGTATAACCAGTATAACCAGTATAGACAGTATAAACAGTATAGACAGTATAACCAGTATAGACAGTATGACCAGTATAAACAGTATAACCAGTATAAACTGTACAACAGTATATCCAGTATAACCAGTATAGACAGTATAACCAGTATAGACAGTATAACAGTATAACCTGTATACCCAGTATACCCAGTATAGACAGTATAACTAGTATAGACAGTATAACCAGTATAACCAGTATAGACAGTATAACCAGTTTAGACAGTATAACCAGTATAGACAGTATAACAGTAAAACCAGTTTAGACAGTATACCCAGTATAGACAGTATAACCAGTATAGACAGTATACCCAGTATAGACAGTATAACCAGTATAAACAGTATAACCAGTATAAACAGAATAGACAGTATAACCAGTATAGACATTATAACCAGTATAAACAGTATAACCAGTATAAACAGTACAACAGTATAACCAGTATAACCTGTATATACAGCATGAGCTAGGGTGGGGCGGTTCCTGCATGATGCTTCAGGCCTCATTGGCAGTCCGTGTGTGGAATGTCTCCTCCAGAGTGGGGAGAACCGCCCCAATAATGCTGTAATAATAAGTATATTTATTAATTAGTTGGAAAAATCAATAGCCATTCAGAGGACTTTATTGATCTTTTTCAGAGGAGTTGGAGAAAAGGTTAAATTCCTGTTTGTGCACATTAGGGACTTCTCTTCAGGTCCACCCACTCTGGACCTCCCCTCAGTGCTCATTACTTCACTCACCTCACAGACACACTTTATAATCTACATTTACAGTCTGTAATCCGTCTGCAGTCCACCTGTAGTCCGTCTATAGTCCGTCTGCAGTCCGCCTGTAGTCCGTCCCTAGTCCGTCTGCAGTCCGTTTGCATCCATCTGTAGTCTGTCTGTAGTCAGTCTGTAGTCTGTCTGTAATCCATCTCTAGTCTGACACATATAACAACTCATGACTGTTTTTTTTTAATAATCTGGCAGGTACAGATTGAACGTGGGGTGTTCTGCCTCTTCTGTGTTCAGGAGTGTGTTGTGTGTTCAGGGGTATGTTCAGGAGTGTGTTGTGCATTCAGGTGTGTGTTGTGTGTTCAGGAGTGTGTTGTGTATTCAGGAGTGTGCTGTGTGTTCAAGAGTGTGTTCAGGAATGTGTTGTGTATTTAGGAGTGTGTTGTGTTCAGGAGTGTGTTGTGTATTCAGGAGTGTGTTGTGTGTTCAGGAAAGTGTTGTGTGTTCAGGAGTGTGTTGTGTGTTCAAGAGTGTATTCAGGAGTGTGCGGTGTGTTCAGGAGTGTATTCAGGAGTGGGTGGTGCATTAAGGAGTGTGTTGTGTGTTCAGGAGTGTGTTGTGTATTCAGGAGTGTGTAGTGTGTTCAGGAGTGTGTTGTGTGTTCAGGAGTGTGCTCAGGAACGTGTTGTGTATTCAGGAGTTGTAGTGGGTTCAGGAGTGCGTTCAGGAATGTGTAGTGTGTTCAGGAGTCTGTTCAGGGGTATGTTGTGTGTTCAGGAGTGTGTAGTGTGTTCAGGGGTATGTAGTGTGTTCAGGAGTGTGAAGTTTGTTCAGGGGTATGTTGTGTGTTCAGGAGTGTGTAGTGTGTTCAGGAGTGTGTAGTGCATTCAGGAATGTGTTGTGTGTTCAGGAGTTTGTAGTGTGTTCAGGAGTGTGAAGTGTGTTCAGGAGTGTGTAGTGTGTTCAGGAGTGTGTAGTATGTTCAGGAGTGTGTAGTGTGTTCAGGAGTGTGTTGTTGACCCAGTGAAGTGTGAAAGACTGATAGTGACAGTGCACTGTGTTGGAGCTGCAGGAGTCCAGTGCAAGCGCGAGGATCCGCCGCCAAAACCTCCATCTGTCTCCCCACCGACCGCCACCACCGAGTCTGTTTACAGCTCAAATACATGACAGTCCATTACCCTCCGTATGTATCACTATATATCACTATATATAACTGTATATAACTATATATATCTATATATAACTATATACAACTACCGGTATATATAATTGTGTATTACTATATATACTTGTATATCACTATATATAAATATATATAACAATATATAAATATACAAATATACCAGTGACTACCAGTCAAAGAGAGATTTTCTACTGCATGTTACTCACTTAGTATTTACTAAAGATTTACTAAAGTATTTACTCTCAACACTGTTTACTAACAAACACATTTACAGTATTGTCTCCATCTGAGTTCCTTTATTAGCCAGAAAACATTATATTTTTATTATTCATCACTACTTTCCTACAAAAAGTCCCCTAATATAATGATAATGATAATGATAGTGTGGATCTCCAGACCAGTGTTAGATATTTAAGGAGCTATTAAGTGCTGAAACAGTAACGAGTGCATTTGAAGTTAAAGGACAGTCTAGAATTTGACTCTGTATCACCAACAACCAGTTAATAGGAGTCAGACCTGCACTGTTACAGATTCTCTCATCTTAGAAAGGAAACTGGCTTTATTTCACACTTTTTTATTTGGAGCTGTTGTTGTTTTTTCAGTTTTTGAAAGCCAGAAAATTAGAAAAAAAAGCAAAATAATAATTCAATAAGTTGTTTAGTTTATGACTTTTGCTTTTACAAACTTAATAAATCCAAAAAACTCAAAATCAGGCCACAGCAGAACGAACCGAGAAGAAGCAGGACCTGGAGAAGGATGAGGAGACAGGACAGGTCCAGCAGGATGAAGAACATGCCAGAAACCCACCAGAAAATAAAACATTCTAATAAATTACATACTTCATTTCAGTCTGTCCATCTATTCAGCGGTAAAAGTTTCTTTTCAGATTAATTTCAATAGTTTTCATTTCACCTCTAAACACAGAACTCAGGACTCTCTCAGAAGATTTAACCAGAAAATTCAGGGCAGAACCTGCAGCTTCACCTCCAACTCTGATCAAAAATGGGCAACAAGACAGGATTTCATCATCTGAGCATCTCAGACCTAAAGGAACCGCATGATCATCATAATGTCTGTTATTATAAATATCTTATAAACATTTTATAAACTTTCAAGTTCTATTGTAGAATTACAGGCATTTATAGTAACATAACATTTTCAGTTTAAAGACAAGAATAAAATATTTTGAATATTTTATAAAGAGAGAGAGATACAGAGAGGGGGAAGAGAGAGAGACAGAGAAAGAGGAAGAGAGAGGGGGAGATAGAGAGAGGGGGGAGATAGAGAAAGGGGGAGTAGAGAGAGAGAGAGAGAGAGAGAGAGATGGAGTGATAATAATAATGACTGTTATTATAAATATCATATAAACATTTTTTAAACTTTAAGTTTAGAATTACAGGACATTATAGTAACAACATTTTCAGTTTAAAGACAAGAATAAAATATTTTGAATATTTTATAAAGAGAGAGAGAGAGAGAAAGAGAGAGACAGAGAGAGGGACAGAGACAAAGAGAGAGAGAGAGAGACAGAGTGAGAAACAGAGAGACAGAAAAGAGACAGAGAGGGTTTTGGAGAGAAAGGGGAGAGAGAGAGAGAGAGAGACAGAGAGAGAGAGAATATTGCACACATCAAAAACATAAAGCTGTAAACTATACAGTATTTGGTCGCTGTGTCTGTACTGCATAGAGAAAGTCAGAAAAACTGAGCATAATAAAATGTTCTGTTCCCTGAAAGCCCCTCTGAGAATCATGATATTATCTCTGTGCCATATTGCCCCCCTCTAAGACCCTCGGGGCTGGTTCACCAGACTGGAGCTCGTATTAACTTTGGAAAACTGATTTCTCACCTGGGACTTCGCATTTTTAAATAATTCCGGAAAAGTCTGATAAACCAGCCCTGCCTTTGCGTTCCTCGCCCCGTTTCTCTGCCCCGCCCCGTTTCTCTGCCCTGCCTCTTCGCATTTACAGAGGGAAGACCAGGAAGCCAGAGAAGGTGGAATACTTCCAGCCCCCCATCAGGTTCCCCCGCTCCAGCTTCAGGTAGGCCTTGTCCCCCCTCTCCATGATCACTAGTCCGGCGTTGGTGGCCGCCTCTCGGGTCACGTCCTGGTCTCCAGCGAAGGCCGAGATCATCGGCCACCCATTCAGCATCAGGCTCACCTGCAGACACAAGACTGTTTATCCTCCCCATCCCTACTTTCTTTCAAAAGACTAAAGAACCATCATGCATACCTTCCTGTTCACCCAAGAACCCTGTAGGAACTCGTTTAGAGACTGATATGGAGGTTTGGATGTACCTGAATGGTCTGTCTGTTGTACGCTTTTACTACGTGGAAGTTGAAGCTGTAGACACCTCTCCTCGGAGCCAAGAAGACGCTGCTCTCCTGGTCAAAGTGGCCTCCTACATTCACCAATATCTACAGAAGAGAAGAACCAGTGATCCAGAACCCAAACACAGTCTTTAGAAACAACAGGACCTGTATTTTTATCATTATCTGTATCATTATCTTATTATGTGCAGTAATATTACCATGTGAAATATCACTACTAACATCACTATTACTGATCCACTACCGATCAATATTACTGATCTACTACTGATCAATAATACTGATCAATATTACTGATCCACTACTGATCGACATTACTGAGCTACTACTGATCAACATTACTGATCAATATTACTGATCCATATTACTGATCTACTACTGATCAATATTACTGATCTACTAATGATCAATATTACTGATTTTCTATTGATCAATATTACTGATCTACTACTGATCACTACTACTGATCTAATACTGATCAATATTACTGATCTACTACTGATCAATATTACTGATCTACTACTGATCAATATTACTGATCTACTACTGAT
>JBBPDH010037302.1:0-10159 GCA_037974565.1 Clupeocharax schoutedeni
TTTTTTCTTCATTTCCCTTCTCTAAAAACTGGTGCGTCTTATGGTCCGGTGTGTCTTATGGTCCAAAAAATACGGTACTTTTTTGTAATTACAACTAGTTTATTGTTGGGCCAGACTGCAAAATGATCAAAGACTGTTTTAATGGGCAACTGACCTTTGACTGAAAGCCTTAAGGAAAATGAGTGCTGACTCTTGCTCACCTGCCAAGTTTCTGTCCTTCACCAGCAAAAGCCTTGAAAACAGTCTTGGGGCGAGAGAAATCCTCATCTCTGTGGTCCTCCATATCCAGATTCACCTGCCCACCACGAGAGCGCTGCCTTAGTTCCAGGGGAATCTCTCTGAGAGATGGAAAGGGAGCATTTAGAAAGCAAGAAATGACAGCTGTATTCAGAGGGAAAGCAGCATCATTTGGCACCAATCGGTTTATATTACAAAGGCCTATATCATGGGGAAAGAAATTAACTGGTTTTCAAGTAGTGCATAAACACTGCTGAAACATAACATTAACTGCTCAATCTCGTTAGCTCCAGACAAAGTTTAATTTTCTGAATTAAACTTAAGTCCCAAAAAAACTATTTTTAAAATAAATAAATTCACATACATCCATTGATTCAGGTCAGCCATTTAGCCCAATCTTTCACGCTGGAGTTATACAAACTTTATGCTGGGCCGATTTTGAATGGGGCAATTTACATGGCCCATTTACAAATGCCTGCCTTAAATGAAATGTGATGATAACCTTTTTAAATTTGAGAAGAAAGAGATTGGAAAACACAAAAATGAACGATAGCCAGCTTTTATACATACAAAACAAATAGCATAAAGAACTGCATGGATAAAAAACGTAGCCTGCGGCCCCTTTCAACACGCACCAAGATGAATCCAGTATTCATCTAAGCCGTTTTAACTGCCCTTTTTCTTCACCCATGTACTTTTCCTTATAGTGAACTCACCCTCTGCGGATAGACTCCAGGAAGAGGGCATTCCCAGGATCGCTATAGTTTCTGAGGTCACCATCATCAAGACTGAATCCAGTCTTCCACAATTTCAGCACCACATGCACCTGTATAATGGCAACAGTCACTCTAAGCACAAAAGAAATTGCATTGCAAATTGTATTCCAAACCCTAATATTTCATGTACTTGTTAACTCACATCTTGTGAACTACCGGAGGATCTCCTTTCCCCAGCTACATAAGCAGACTCTTCTTCTGGTGCTGCACCCAATCGATAACCGCCTCCTACAAACGGCTGCCCAGGAGGAGCAGGTGTGAGTCAATCATTTAGAACATATACAGGTGATGGTTTAAAACGAGAAAGAAACAAAGAATTAGTTTCTGCAGTGCTGACATCACAGAAAGCTGCGATAATCATATAAGTTGTTATTGAGCACACTTTGCACCTTGATCAACCTCAGATGTTACAAGTGAGTTTCTGTGGCTGGACCAATTAAAACATTTACACAACTCAGCAAACAACTAATATCAGTAAAATTGTTTCATTGTAATCAGAATAGCAGTATAATTGCAATTTAGCACTGTGTCTAAATCATACAGTCTTATTAAGTAGTAAGAACTGATTTGCTAGTCAAATTGAGTGCAGACAGCAAGTATGCATGATCAATAGGTGTCTAAATACAGCACATGGCAAGTAATACCTTAGCTCTGCTAGACTCTCCAGGCCCCCTGCCAGCTTTTTCTACTGGAACAGCCCCATGCTCTTTTGCACCCTTGAACAAGTCCTCAACGACCTCATTCGTGCTCTTCTTCTTGGGGGGACCAACAATCTGCTGACCACTACGTTCTGAACCACCAGCAAAGAACCTGGGGGAAGACAGGCAACAAATCAATACCTGGACCGGCAGTGTCCAGTAGTGGGCAGAATCCACCGATTGTGACACATATATTCCCAACAGGTTCCCATAGGATTTTCCCAGACAAAATGTGCTTACAAGAGCTTTCGAGAAGTGTCTGCCATGCACAGCTGTCAGCAGTTTAATTGACAACTGTTAAACTGCAAAACTGTTATGATCAATTTATACATTAGCCATTTCAACAAACTTGTCAGAACAATCCATGTTAATAGAGCACATAAGCTATGGAAATGTCTCCATGGTAAATGTAACAGCTTCTAGGAATTTATGTGTTTCCACATACTGACCTCTGCCCTTCGTCATCACTCTCATCTTCATCTTCATGCATCAAGTCTCTAAAGGAAGTCACTCTGTGTTCACTGGATGAACAAAAAATAAAAGTACGCTATAAATCGTGCAGTGGGAGCCTTGACACTTGAGTGTGTCAGGTAGCAGATGACAACTAAAAGACAAGCAGTACCAGTTTTGATAGAGAGATGCCATTACCTTGGCCCTGTCGATCGCGAGACTGAACCGCTCTCTGACTGAGGGAGAGTGACGATATCATCATCTGCTCCATCCTCGTAGAAACTGGCAAGAGCAAGCTAAGAGGAGAAGCATGACAGTGAAACAGAATGCCACACATGTACCACCACATTCCTTAGGGGAGCTGATATGTAAAATATAGGGCAGCTACACAGATGTATATGCATATATAACTAGAAATGCAGCAATAAGAATTTCTGTGTAATAGTGTAACGGCTGTTTTACTATGTTTATGACAAAGCTTCTGAATCTAACACTACCCTATATTTATTTATTTATATATGTCAGATACATTTTAATCATGTTGCAGCTATGTCATTATGCACAATTACTTATGGCCGTCTACCTCAGTATTTTCATTCCTTTGCATTTTTGCACACTTAAAGACTTCATTCAATCTTCACTCACACTAGTACTGCTACTGCACCTGTCGACTACACTGTGTGTTGTCTTATCCTGTATAGTGTGTAGGTGATCTTTATAAGTTTTTAAGTCATTGCTTTTTTTCTAATTGGACTTGCGCAATATAACCACTGTTTATTGTGTGAACTGATTGAATGTTAGGATGTAATCTCATCCCCTACTACTGTTGTACTAAACTTATAGTTCATTTTGTCAGCAATGTCAGTGTCACACAGCTATTTTATTTCTGCTCTTGTCATTGTGTTGCACTATTGTTCACTGTCTTTTTTTTATTCTATTGTCTTACCTATTATTCCTTCTTGTAGCACCCAGCATGCTAATAACAAAAGAATTGGCGACAGGATAAATAAAGTTTTCTTTTCTCTTTTTCCTATCTTATCTCACTGTCGCTCTCTTGAGTCCTGTCTTGCCTATATAGTTATGCGCTGTTTGTTTTTTTGTTCCTGATCCATAGTTCTGGAGGAAGGTTGTCTCGTGTCACTGTATACTGTGTAAATGGTTGAAGTGACAAACACATTCTTGACTTGAATAACCAGTAAACAAGGAAGATAACGTCAGTACCTGCATCGCAGGTGAACAGAAACCAAAACTAACATTGTGTGACTGTACTGTCTTCACACTTTTAATGCTGAAGTGTACTCACATATTTCAAGGCTCGTTGTTCAGAGAGCATCTCGTCGCCTGATGCACTATTTTAGGACTTATAACGCTACTACAAATAAAGTGTGATATCAAGTGGAGAACAGTATTAAGAGATAAAGTGTCAAGCAGAGAATGCATCCACTATATCAAAACAGATCAGTGCATAAGGAGATAGAATGAACAAATTAATGACTACAAGTATGGAGGTGTTAAACAGATTTATAACTAGCACTAACAGTACAGCTTATGTTGTATTTAGGTCATATTGTAAGTAGCTTTGGATAAATGTCTTACAAATAATTGCAATGTAATGTAATGTCATGTTATAGCACATGCTTTTAAGAAGGCCTCTGTTGTTCTCCAATCAATAATTTTAACCCAAAATAAGAGAAATGATGGAAAAGCTCTTGTTTCATTAAGCTAGCAAAGAAAAACACTTTCTGAGATGAAGCTACCGGCTCCTTAAGCAAATACAGAACATGGCCTTGAACCTGGTAGGTTTTGTGTTATGTTATCGAGTCAAAGAAGCTGAAAATAAAGAAAAAGAGACCAAAATAAGGATGCAACCCTAGAAGAGTGACTTGCACATTTCGTTAGCCTGACAGGCTAGTCCAGGCAGCACTAGTCCAAAGAAAAAGCCTTTTAAACCGACCGCTACAGCGTGTAATCATCCCTGCACAGTCAAAACACATTCTTTAACTTCTCACCTGCAAATCCCACCCAGCCGACTCGAGGAAAAACCGTGCCCTCTCCTCGTCCACATCAGTGACTGCAACAAACTCCCGCACCGCCTCGTCCCGCTGCGCCATTTTACTGCCAAGCTGAGAGGGTCCGGCCGGGCTAGGGAAACAGCAGCCCCAGAACTTCAGTTCCCCCCAGCAGAGAACCAGCCCAGCCGCAGAGCAGTGTAGCGCAGCAAACACTGATAAACATTACATTATACCTCATTTCAAAATATATCACGGTATCAGGTTCAACCTTGCATTTAAAAAGTTGAAAATAAAAATGTAAAATTGCTTACCAGAAACACTACATGGACAAAGTATTGGGGCACATCTTTTAGTTACTGAATTCAGGTGGCCCCTTACTCCCAATCTTAACGCCTGGGCTTTGAACAATGCCATGCTTCCAGCTTTGTGGACACAGTGTTTGGGGCAGGGAGGATGTTATAGCTGCAAAGTAGGACCAACTCCATATTTAAGTCTATTTTGAATGCAATATAATTATAGCAATGCATTGCGTTTAAATACATAGACTTTAATATGTATTAAACTATGATTGGGGGCACAGTCATAGTGTAATAGAAAAGGTTCTTCCCGAAAATGCCTTAGTGCATTATGTTAAGCCATTTACTGGAAGTACGGAGACCACCTGAATTCAATAATTATCCGGCGTGTCCCAATACTTTTGTTCAAATGAGGTATTTTGACATTGCTCGTCACGCCCTAGATGTCCCCACAAGGTTTGGCAGCAGATGCACTGGTATATGGGCATTAGACCGTGGATGTAACCTATATATAAATCTAAAAATATCTAAAAGAATGTGATGACAATATGTGAATATCATGATATACTGGTATAGACTATACATATCCCACATAACTACTACACTGAATACTACTTTTGAAGTAACAGGATCAATGAAGTTAAGAATATTATTACATACGACCGAAGTCCTCAAACACAAACGTCATATAATGCAGGAAGAGCTACTTGATTTGTGTTTTAATTGTGTAATATCAAATGTGTACGTAATACGCTTATGCTAGGTAAATTTCATTCACATTTGTGTATCAATACTCTTACATAATTAAATAACATCAGTAGGCTAATGTAACAATTAAAATACAAACTAATCTCGTCATTGCTAAGAAATAAAGAACGTATATAAAAAAAAGGTAAACAAATGTAGACTTTGTGTCTTCTCTGCGTGTAGTCTGCAAGCAATCTGAGAAGATGCGGCCAGTTACGAACATGCTAACATTTCAAAAGACAAGACCTGTCAACTTTGATGATGTGTCTGTGCAGTACATCCTTGCACCACCAGATGGAGACGCAAGATCGAGAGAGGGGAACCTTAAAAGGTCATAAATGCATGAGGAGGAAAATCCTGCTGGCAAAGACCATGGCTGTACCACGCCAGTAATGTAAAAAGTTTCTGCACTGAAATTAATTTGACATGAATTAATTACAATTCTTGTTGACTGTATTATTCTCAAAATAAATCTGATTTATGTAGGTGAAAATATTCGCCCTGGCCTTATTCCTCAAAACAGACAGTTTTCATTACTGTGTCTGATATAATTCAGCTCTGCTCTGCACTGCTCTTCATTCAAAAAGTAGTTCAGGCTAAACTACACTAGGCTGAATATGTGAACATACACAGATCAGACGGAGCATTAAAACTACCTGTCTAATACTCCGTAGGCCACCCTTGTGCTGCCAAACCAGCTCTAACCTGTCAAGGCACTTCTGAGAGTGTGCTGTTTCTTGCTCCAATATATTAGCAGCAGGTCTAAGTTGTGAGGTGTGGCCTCCATGGATCAGACCGATTATTTCACCACATCGCACTAATGTTCAGCTGAGATCCTCAAACCATTCCTGAACATTTTTTTGGCAAAGTTACATGTTTCCCTGCAGGTCATTTCCCAGAGCATCGCACCACCTCTGATGGCCGACCCACTGTGCAGCAGCAATTAGTGCCACAGTAGCTCCTCTGAGGGATCAGACTAGCTTTCGCTCCTCATGTGCATCAGTGAGCATTAATATAAAATAAGGAGTGATTTCATTTTTTATCACATTTTCATACTTATTTTTTTTAACTGTTTAAATGGTTTATACTGTTTATATGTAATACTACACTCTAGACTTTCTATTAGCACCTGCACTTTGTGTTACCTCTGTTTACTGCCAATACAGACACCACTATGTCCTGTTACTGACTAAATATAATTTTACATTATTCAATGTGGTTTCTATGTTGTTAACTGACCTGTACAATAAGGCAATGTTTCTAGTGCAACATCATATGCTCATGTGCAATAATAATATTAATAATAATAATAATAATAATAATAATAATAATAATAATAACAATAATAATAATAAAATATATAAAAATGGTGCAATATTATCAATCTGGGAGGATTTCATCCTTTGCTAATCCCACGGTTATCCTGAGAAACATGTGTGGTGGATTATTATCCATCCTTTAAGGTTTACATACACTTCCCACTTTTAGTTTACACTTCTGTATGATTTACTTACTGTACTGTCTCGGATTTACACCCCATTCACACTACTGTCACATTACACTATCATATGTTTATTGCATTGTTTCTGTCATTCCTTGCACTCCGCTTACTGCCTTTTTTGCAATAACCGTGCAAATGGCGCAATACTCATAATTCTGAAAGGTGCATGTAGGGCCCGCACTACACTGTTTTGTATACACTATTGTTACAGTTGTATATTTATTTATTGTTTGTCTGATGTCTACTGCCTCTGTTGTAACTTGCACTCTGTGGTACATTATATGTTGCTATATGTTGCTCAAAGGTCCATGGAGAAATGTTGTCTCATCACACTATGAAGGTGTACACAGCTGTTGATGACAATAGAGTAACCCTGAACCATGAACCTTTTCATGGTGTTATGTTTGTCAGTGATATGGGCCCTTTTCATCACTGGTCACTAAGTGAGCCAATGATCAGTTTTAATATTTACTAGACCAAGTTTGTGCAGACATACACACAAACACACCGCAGTTTAGGTGCCCTTCTAGAGATTAATTTAAGCGAACAACAGTATTTTTTCCTTTTCCCTTAGTAAGAACTTTAACAATAAAACAATGGCCGGGCCAGACACAGACAATGGTGCATACCAAACTAATGCACTTCAGTATATAAAGTGTTTGGAGGAATATGTTATAAGAGTTGTGGAAAAACTCTTGTAGCATAGCACTGATTAATGGTTTCAGGGATTTTTTTCTTCCATAAGCAAGTTCAGAATGTTCCCTCGAGCTCCAGTGTCTCCAGACATGGGAATGTTTCATTTATGTTTCATTTCAAACGCTGTTAAGCAGAAATTAGGTGTTGCGTTTGATTCTTCAGGAACAATTGCAGGGCTTTTAATGACTGAACCATTGCTTTTGCATTTACTTTTTTGTCAGGGCTTTATTGAATACCCGACATGATAGAAAAGAGGTCAGTCATGACAGAAGCGGTAGAAGATAACATGCTTAGTAATGGTTGGTGAAGTGACCTTTAACACAGCCACTAGCAGAGATATTTCCGTCTGCTAGTGCTGTCCTACAGTGTCTTAATACAGACTCACTATGAGGGAAAGACACAGACAGTTTAATCTGGGGGCTGTAGAGGCTGATAAGAAGCATTTGTCTGATGCTGAAACAATGGGCAAAGCCACCAGGAATCCCTCCTTCATCATCTTCTCTAAACAGAGGGGGAGGAGTGTGTGATTCCCTCGTAAAATCCAAAATGCATACACCCAGAACAGTTTGCTTGTAAAATAAAAAGACGGTTATGCATTTAATTACTTCAGACTGTTTTGACAAGACAATTTCTTCCTTCTCACCTTTAAAGACACGCGGATCTATATTCTCTCTCTCTCTGTCTCTCTCTCTCTTCATCTCTGCATTATTAAACCATTAAGACATGGACGTTCAGTGGTTTCATGTGAATTGTTTCATTCCAAAGTCCCAGATTGTTCACAACAGTGGGAACCAGATGTCTCAACATTTAATGCCTGTAAAAGCACGACAATTTTACACGAAATGATTACACATGTATTATGTGAATAAAATACTTTGCGAGACTTTTGAGATTATGTCTTTGCCTAGGAATTACATTTTTGTTGTATAGTTACACCTAGAGTAAAAAATCCCCTGAGCAAACCTATTTATTTCAGATTTATCAATATTGTAGCACTATCCACATCGAAATGCAGATCAAGATAGGTGTAGGTATACAGACTGGTTTGGACAGTGGTTAGTATGGCTATATTGGTGTGGAAGACATTATGCCACGGGTTCCTTTTACCACTACTGTAAAACAGTATGAGAAAGAACATGAGCACGATGATTAATACAGACAGTTTATGTGATGTTGCATGTTAACTGGTGGCTAGGCCTTAAGGGGACAAGGAGGCTCATGAGGAAAATATCAGAATAATTCTGCCTTAGAGTGTAAATGTAGGGGGATCCGGGTCAGCGTCTGGCAGAGTGCCTTATTAGGCTCTAAAGTTAGTGTGAGAGAGAAATAGAGAGACAGACAGCGAGAGAGAGACAGACAGAGAGAGAGAGAGAGAGAGGGTGAAAAACAGAAAGAATGTAAGAAAGAAAAAGACAGAGAGAGAGAGACACACACACACACACACACACACACACACACACACACACACACACACACAGAAAGACAGAAAGACAGAGACAGAGAGCAAAAGGCAGAGAAAAAGAAACAGAAGGTGGTCAGGGATAGAGACTGAGAGAAAAGACAGAGAGCAAAAGACAGAAAGAGAGAAAGAAAGTGGGGGTATAGATAGACAGAGAGAGAGAGAGAGAGAGAGAGAGAGAGAGAGACAGGGACAGAGAGAGAGAACCAGTCTTCACACCCTGCTGGAGCAGGGCCACAGAAAACACAATGCAGAAGAGCAGAGGCCCGTGAAAACCTGCATGTGGGACAGGAAAAGCAGCCAGACAGGATCCTGTGCCCAAAATACGGAAGCCTCTCTGCCAGCCTGTCCAAATGAGGAAGTCAGAGAGGCTTACAGTACAGCTGAAATAACAAAACAAACAGCTTGGACCATGTTTTTGCCTGTTAAAATGCCCACTCTATTTTTGCTAGGTTATTTAAAAACTGATTAATGATGGCTTTGGTTGAACTAAGACACCGCACAGCAATCAGCGCTGTAAAAGTATATTGTTGTCTTCCAAAGACAAGCATGTATATCCACTTATTATACATTTCCACATCTCTGGACTCAGCAGCCACCTTCTACATTGTGTGGAACCAGATGAAATGCTCTAAAATGATTTGCTCTAAATAAATGATCTAAAACTCTTGCTTTAGAAGTGAAGAATGTTTTGCCTTCTCCTGTAGAGTTATCATGCTGGAGATGCTTCTTTTTTATGAGGATGATATACTGTAACTTGATTTAGTTAAGTATATACTATGGTTTACATTAAAAAAAGGAAAAAAATGCAAAGCTCCTTAAAAACAATCACATTATGTTGTGACAACCACAGTTTAGAAAGAGAGTGCTCTCTGTATGTGTTCACAGTGAATACACACACACACACACACACACACACACACACACACACACACATGTATATATAGATAGATAGATAGATAGATAGATAGAGAGAGAGAGAGAGCGAGCGAGAGAAAGACAGACAGAGACAGCGAGAGACAGAGAGAGAGATAGGTTTTACCAGAGGAGGTTTAGTAAGTACTTTATGGAATATTTCAGCAATTTCCCAAAACTTCTATAAATAGTCGAGGCTGAAACACTACACTCAATAACACGGTGGAGGTAGCTCAGCGGGTAGGATACTTGCCTCCGGACCAAAAGGTCACAGGTTCGAATCCTACCTCCAGCGTACCACCACTGGGTCCCTGAGCAAGACCCTTAACCCCAATTTGCTCCAGGGAGACTGCCCCCTGTAGTTAGGGAATG
>JBBPDH010037328.1:0-10158 GCA_037974565.1 Clupeocharax schoutedeni
TCACTTTCTTTCAAAACGGATACTCTAATCAAAACGGTTTTGCAAAATATGTGACTGTTAGCACAGGCGAATCCATTCACAGCAATTTGATGCTGTTAGAAGCATGTTCGCATTCTGGAGACCAGTGAAGAAGTGAAGTATTTTGGGTATGGGTCATTTCATTTATAGACAAATGTTGAAAGTTGTACTGTCCTCTTTCCCTCCTGTTCTCCCACCCAGCTGGTGGCGACGGAGAGCAGATCGAGCTGTAGTGGTCGCCTGGGCGAAGCAGGGCTATAAAACAGGGCGCCCGACGGTGGTTCGGTCTTTTCGGAGGGAGACGTTTAAGTTGGGTGGATGGATTTGTGTGCAGGGCGATGTAACTTATTTCAGCATGGCGCCGCGTCTGCTCTTGTTCGTTCAGGTACGTTACCTCAACAGCAGAAGGTGGTCTCCGTTTTTTTGGTGCATTTTTTATGATCGCTCACTGGCAGCTGTAGTTGAAAGGACTTTCGGCTTCACGACGGCACAGTCATGCTTAATTTAGCTTGTTTCCCTTGAGTTCCTTTAAAATAAATAACCTTCTCCCCTCCCGTTCCGTCCATCTGCTTCGCGCAATTCTGTGTAACTTTAATCCGGGCATTTTATTCACTACGGACTCTTTTCTTCGCAGCGTGTTAACGCTAACCGAGTAACTGCCTTGCGCTTTTAAATGCGTTATGCGCTTCATCGATGCTACATGAGCAGTTGGAGTTGATTTTGTGAACTAGGCAGGCATTGCTGATCAATCTCTTGCGGTTTTAATTCTTAACGTTCTTTTACTGCTACAGGACCACGTGGCTTTGGTTGAAAAGTAGCAAGGGGGCTAATGGCGCTTTCTGAGCACGCTGCTATTCCATGGTACTTCCAAGTAAAGGTGAGTTTCTAAACTTGGGTGCGTGCTTGTGGGACTTCCCACTTTGGTTTTTGCCTCACTGCTGCTGCTGATGACTACTCTTTATATTTCTGACACCTCGTATGAGCACTGCACGACAGTGCCTGATTTGGAATTTCTGTCTGAAGCTTGTGAAGCCATACATTGTTAATGTCCATCGGTGTGTGTGGCTGCTTTGGCTCATCGATTTCTCTTCAAACAGATACCAGATTGAAAAGGAAAGGACTCCAGCCAAAGGACATTAAAGCAGGTGAGACTGAGGACACTACTTGGCTTTCAGGCCTTTCTTCCTTTTCAGAAAGGCCAGCGAGGAGTTGAAAGTGTAGCCTTATCAGTGAACACAGTATCAGATCAAACGTCTAATGTGCCAAGTATACGGATGTTTGACATATAAAACTGTGTCCATTGTAGAGGCTAGATTCTTAATGTCTTCCTAATGTGTGAAAAGGATTAATCATTTTATGATCAGTATGCCAATCCATATCAA
Organism: Clupeocharax schoutedeni; assembly: GCA_037974565.1. NCBI lineage: Eukaryota > Metazoa > Chordata > Actinopteri > Characiformes > Alestidae > Clupeocharax > Clupeocharax schoutedeni. The sequence continues at coordinate 1,401 of JBBPDH010037328.1, forward strand.
AGTGCTTTTTGTAGCATTATAGATGAAAAAATGTTTCATGGAAGTTGAGAATCAGCATTTTCTGGGTTTCTTTACCTGTGGATGGGTTTCTGAATTACCGTCCTGTGTAGCATTAGTAGTAATGAAATATGCCGGTGCATCATGCCTGCAGTGATGAGGAAATGTTTGTCTGGTCCTTGGTAAAAGGCTCTGATGATAAACTCTCTCCCTGAAGCATTCTAATGGCATGCTCTACCGCAGTGGTGTTCAAGCTCCATTTTGAGAAGCACTCATGGGTTAATGGGTTCTCGGGAAGTGTTGCTGGGAAACGGCTGCATATGTAGTGCTTCTGTGCTTTTAAATTGATTGTGAAATCTCTTTTCAGGCTTTAATGGAGTCCCTGGTTTGACTGGTGCATTTGATTCAAGGTAAAGAGCTTGTTTGGCTGTAAAATATTTACAAATCAGTAGCTGCAATCCTCCTAGACTTCTGGTTGTATTTTATGTGCCTAAAAGTCCTGTGTAGTGTTGGTCTACAGTCTATAGACACCTTTAGGAGGATGGATCATTAGCATTTACTTGCTATAGACATGCCCTCAATCATGTGGTGGCTCTAGTTTAAGGTTTTTTGACTACATTTTGTGCAGAGAGCAGTTTGTGTAAGCTGATTGTAGTCTGCCACCTTCTAAGGGCTCTTCACTGCACTTGGATTACGTTACAGACCTCTAATCTAGGCATTGATGTGTATGTACAGAGTTACTCTGGCTTCTGGGAATGTTTTTTTTAAACATATTTTGTACTTTTGCAGGAGGTGGTTCTTGGCGTGAAAACGAAGCCATGTAAAATACACTACTCACAAACAGCCATGAGCACACGTCACTTAACGGTCGAGCAGCGCCACCTGTCAAGCTGTCATTGCGGCAAATGGTGTAAACACCTGCTACCTTCGTTATTTGGGGCTGTCCCTGTTTTGGGGTAATAAATATTAAACTAACGAATGGTGTTTGTTCTCATACATTAGTAATATCAAAGGGAACTTTTACTTATTTCATTAAAATTGTGAGCAAGTTGGACATGCACTCATGAACATCCCTGAATTATTGTGAGTAGTGTGTATGTATAGGTATCTTTGTTTACATGTAGCTTGTTTCAGTCAAAACACTCGATGTTTCTTACAGATTGTAATCGCCAAATAAATGCTTTTGCTGTGACAAACCTGTCTCGACTTTCCTTGTACGTCCAGTGTGGAAACAGTTTGAAGATGGGTGCGGTGTGTTATAGCTTGGTTGGGGCCAGGCTTTTGTCAAAATGGCATGTTTTTTGGTTTGGTATTAAAGGCATTCTAAATGCAACAGATGTAACCTTGCCTTAAATATCTCGGTTTAGAGTTTCAGTGGTGACAAAGCAATTAATGTCATTCTGTCTAAAATTACTTGTAAGGTTGGTCATGAGTAAAGGTTTTTAAACCTGTGCTACCTTAATGGGTACATACATGTGCTCTGTGCTCATAGGCTAAACCTTGTATGCCAAAATTGATCAGGGGTACGGATGTTGAAATGTGACAAATCCCTGGAAAGCTGTATATAAGGTTATGGACCCTTTCTAAAATGCTACTACTGCTCTACAGCTTGTCTGATGTAGCTTGATGCTTTTTGCGGAGTTATTTTAAAAAGCTTACACAGAATTCGGGTTGATTGCGAATAAATGCTGACTAATCAGATGTGGCATGTGTGCTAACAAGGGGTTAACAGTGTAAGATGGTCTTCAGGCCTCATTTCTTGCCTTTATGTGGACCCCTGGGCTTTTTGAAAACCAGCTGTAATTGGCCTTGAAGTTTGAATGATAAAGTTGAACTTCCTGTAAGCAAAAAGGTTGGTGCTGTTCATTAGCAAAAGAAATAAACCAGTATTAGTGAATATTTAAGACCGTTTATCTCTATTGAAGTTATTTATATCTGTGTGCAGCATAGTGACTAATCACCATTTCACCATATTTAGGCTCTTTCATGACTAGATGAGCAGACCTTGAAAAATATACATGTGAAACGAGATTTGTTTTGAGCCCAACCCTCTTGAGTGATTAACACTAACACCTTAAATTCTGTACCAGTGCAAGGACCTGAGAACTGAATCTCGGTGAGAAGAGTGATCTCAATCCTGCAGAAGATATAGGTGTAGATAAGTTATCAGTTGCACACAAAGTCTAACTAGCTCTGTTTTTAGGTGTCAAACGCTGACTTCTATAGTATTAATGTGGTCCATCCATGATCATGCTAAGATGCATTTGTATGGGTGGCTGTGCTAGATGCTCTAGGTTCCAGGTAAGCCATGAGAATTGAGCTCCCCTTTTATTTTCAAACAAGATCATGTGTTTTGTCTTGAAGGATGTCCTTGTGCATCTTGTTCTGTACTGTGATACGGCAACACAATGTTGGACTAAAGGCGAACGAGTTGGATACGTCTGTCCTCTGCATAGTTATGATCAGACACCTTATTCTGTAAGGAAAATGCTTAGAAGACCCTCAAATGTAAAGCCCTAAAGACGTGTGTTGAGTTTTTATCATGGATAACTGGGGAACTCAAATGTAGAGACAAAGCTTTGCCGAAGCTAATGGTGGTCTAAAAATAGACCAAAGTAGTGGGACATGATGCAGTAGCTCAAGGGGTTCCCCCACATGCCAGGTTCTCAGCAGTAGACCAAGAAGATCCAGTCATGACTGCATCACAGCCCTGGTAAAAAAAAAAAAAAGCTGCTGCTGACATCACGTCTCTGTAGATGAGCCGCTACATCCTCCAAGACTTCCGGATGGTGCCTCCAGCAGACATGACTCGTCCCGTGTTTTCGTGACCATCATCTCCCGCTCATAAATGTTTCCAGAGGCGATCGATCCAGGCTGGCCCGGATTTGGCACGACCCCGCGTGTGGATTAAAAGACCCTCGATTGCAGCTGCTGCTTTTCTAATATATATATATATATATATGTTTATATAAATATATACATATACAATATATCTCTATATAAGTGTATTTGCCTACGCTCGTGCAACAGTTGCACTGAACCCCATTTAAATGAATCTTATAAGGTAAGTGGAGCTGCGCGTTTGTGGACGGTTTAATGTGCAGACGTTTATTCTGGTCTCCAGATGGGCTGTAGTGATGGAGGGGGTGCACGACATCTGCGTAATACGGAGGAACGCGCTGTTTAATCGTGCCGTCCCGGAAAAGCTGGAGTGTGCGTCTCTCTCGAATCGCGCCGTTCCACCTTAAAAACGGCACAGCAGCTCGAATCCTGTGCCTCCTGGTACGAGGCGCTGCTCCATTTAAGGGGAATCGAAAAAAATACATACGAAACGAACCTTTCGGCAAGCCTCAGTAGCCATGGTCTCTAACAGGGTCCTCTGAGGCAGCCCCGAATTCAATCGTTTTGCTCGATTTAACATCACGTATGCAAGGTTAAGCCGCACGTTTAGGTGCTTATATTCTATATATTTAAAATGAATAGTGTGGCAACCTGCCACTCGGTGTGGAGTGCACACCTGGACTGCTGGACGCAGCTTTATAGAGGCAGGTCGGCGGGTTTTAAACCATGAAACATGATATTTTGTGTGTGCGCGCCCTGGTCCTAGAAAGATGCATCACTAGGATAGGGGGGATGTGTTGTGAGTGGGGGAAAGGAGGGGGGTGTTGATTGAGCGATGACGCCTGTGTTGGGGAGAGTGCAGGCTGCACCCTTCCACACTAACTAGTGTGTAACAACAGAAAATCAAAATCCATTCGGTTCAGTGTAATTCAGTGTATGGATGTGTGTAGTCTGGGGTGCACTAAAGGAATTCCTATAAAAACAAACAAATGATTTCAGTTTAAACCATTTCTGTGTTTTGCTCACCATTTTTATGCTGTTAAAATGACTATATCATTTTGTGACAGTGAGGTAAAGATTGCAGCGGTTTATTTGTTAGTAAATGAGTTATCCTTCAGTTAGCCTTAATTTCCATGCCTGAAATAAAAAAGTGTAAAACAAATATAATAATGTAACTGCGATATTTATAAGATAAATTCTAATATTTAATAATACAATATTTTAAACACTTGCAAGAAATGTTCTAGGGCCACATTTAATCTTCTTTATCCGGGTGTACGATATGGTCGGTTTAGATAGACGGTCCAGCACAACAAGGGAGACACAGTATGGTGGTTTACTGTCTACTCAGACCATTTTGCCACATTATAAGCGGTTTATTGGAGTTTTTAAATGTCATTTTGGTATGTTGTTAATTTAGTTGCATAGTTACATTGTAGGTTTTGGACAACCTTTTTGGAAAAGTGGGAGTGTTTCTTTAAGCCAATGCTGATTTGTGTTGTGTCTGCTTGGTTACTTGATGTGACAAGTCACAAAATCATTTGACTGGTTATGTCTGAATATGATCTGCCAGGTATGTAGGCTACTGTTGTCACTGTGTCACTAAGAATAGTAATTGGAACATGTGTGATGCTAGTGGAAGTGAAAGCTAACTGGGTGTGTACTGGTAGATTTCACTTACAAAGGTGAGTTTTCCCACAACACTTTTCTTCTGCTTTTATAGAAGTGCTTTTATAGAAGAGTGAGTGTTTGTTGGCATTAGTGTATGCTTTTTGTTTTTGAACAGGCATGAGCCAGTTTTTTTCAGTTTTGAAATTGATGCTAGTGAGCTGGGGATCTCCATTACCCCCAATTCTAAAAGTAGGTGCCACAAAACCAATCTCTTTTCACAGTGCTGTAGTATATCAGTGCTCTGCTGTGCTTTGTTGAATTCCAACTTTATTCCATATAATAATAATAATAATAATAATAATAATAATAATAATAATAATAATAATAATAATAATAATAATAAGACATTTTATTTAAAGGCGCCTTTCTGGCACACAAGGACACTTTACAATGTACAATGTATATATAAAGTTGTATATATACATACATATATATTGTAAGTAATTAATTAACTTAATTCAACTAATTGCAATTTTCTAAATTAACGTGGTTGGTTTATGTGGACTGTAATCATTTAATACTTTATAAATGATTTATGCAATGAATGCAGTTCTGTAATAACAAAAAATCGTCTGAACACACACTTTAGTGAAAAGCACGAGAGCCCAAAAAGTATATGAGCAAAATGTCTAAATTTGCACTGCATAAATTAACACAAGGAAGGGAGTAACCAGTGGATCAAAAATGACGCATGTGACCAGTGAAATGGAAGTTCTACATATACGAGGACCTGTTTTACTTTTCTGAGATCCGAAAGTAAAATGTTGCGTTGTCCATGCGTCATGCGGGAGACGCTCATAATCTTAGATGCATTATTTGTAGCCCCTTCCAAATGAGAGTGGTCTTGAAAGGGGCCTCTTATGGCCACCCTCCAAAACATTTTGCGTCAAGGTACGGCAGCCGACTCTCTCCTGCCGCCTCAGGCGCTGCGGATCATGCGTTTCCATGGCAACGGTGACCTCACCCCCTGCACAGAGACGTGTGTAGAGGATGCTAGAATCCTCTGTCACGGTTCTCCATGGTTACCAGCTGTTGCCGGGCAACTGCAAGGAATGGGGTGGCGTCCATATATGTCTATGGTGGCGTCAGCTTGACTCGGTTAGTCATGGAAGTCAGTGGTGTCACGTGACTGTCTGACTGGTTCTGTGGATCACGCGGTTTCTGAGAGTTTCATCGATTGCTTTATCCGGAGAAGAGCACAGAGAAATGTTTTTATACTTTTATCTGATTAGGCTACATGCCTTCCTGTTGCGGTCCGTTCTTCTTCTTTACGTCAGACACACACACACACACACACACACACACACACCACATGACCCCTGGAAACTTCTCAGTGAATAATTCACAACTGTGCATGTAACATACCTAAACTAATCAGCTCACCCATCAGTCAGCGCTCAGAAACTATAATATTAGTGTCCTACTTGCCTGAAGTCATTTTCTGTAGATAAACATAAAGAAACTGGTAAGCTTTTATTCATAAAAAAAAATGACAGACTTTCCTTATAAATGTGTTTAAGCTCCATTCATCGAGGACGTGTTCTTGCTCGCCCTCTGTTGTTTGTCAAGTATGGTGTTTTGGTACAAAGGGAAGAAAGACGCCACTGAACTTCCTACGGGGCTTAAATATCTCTGTGGATTGGTGGCAGACCCGGCGCCAGACACAGATTTGCGGACGGGCCTTGCATTGCTTTTGCGCGGGGGGGCACACATAGGCTACAGTAGGTACAGTATATCAGCGAGGTGTCGTTCAAATAAACACACGTGACGCAGTAAGATATAGAGCTGATTTTAGTTATTTTTATTTATCAGAATGCAGCGTCTCTCTGAAAGATCTATTTCTGCCCCCCCCCCCGCCGACTAGCGGATACATGCTTGTAGCTGGAGATCGGTAACCTCATGTGTGAGCTCGTCATTCCCCTCAAACCTGTTTTGATTGTTAAATACACGTTTTATATCCATTTTCTTTAGCTCGCTGTAGTTTCCTTACCTTTAGTTGATTTTCCTGAGTTCTATCGCTAGTTTGTTATGGCTGTGTCCGTTGTTACAGTAAGAGTAGCTGCTCATTTCTGTTTAACCGGATTATTTTAAATAATAATTTAATTTCAAGTACAGACCGTTTGAAATGACCACATTTTAGACGAAGCATTTTTCTTTGTTATTCTGAAATATCCTATTGGAAATAGGATGACGCCGGGTCTGATTGGTGGGGAAAACCTACCGGGTCAGAATTGGTCACAGTGGGGTTGAATGGAACCAGATGTCTGCCTCTAAAGTCTCCTCCATAGAAAGTTGTCTGATGAGAAGCTTTATATAACCCACCTGGCATCTGAGACATTGTTCTATGATATGCGTTTTATGCAAAGTTTTAGGCTTACAGTGTATTTTAAATACACATTCAGGGAATAATGAGGCAAAATAGTCCCTAAAGAAAATTAGACTTGCTCAGATTTGCCACTTTTTTTTACAACCATCAACATTCAATATAAGGTTCACTGGTGTGTAAATAAAATGACTATATTTACAATGTAGACATTGTGACACCTGGTTCCTTTCACAATAACTGTAAAGAAAAGTTTCTCTATAATTAACCGTTTCACATCAAACCTACTCTGAATGATGTTTTCTATATCAATCACTGAATTATGCATTATGTTGCAACAGTGTGGAATTCCCCTTTTACATATGCACTAAGGCTCATACATTTTTCAGAAAGCACCCATCCTTCATTTTTCTTATATACTCAATCACCCATTATCTCCACTTTGCATTTGTGTGTGCCCAAATCATTTTAACTTTATTTTAGAAAACCATTTTCTGATACTGTGCCTTTAAAACCTGATATATGTTATTGATTTCTTTTTCTGACTGACTGGCCTACATTTGAAAAGCAGTCCAGGCTGAAAAACTCTTTAAAACTTGAGCATGCGTTAGTGGGACTAAACTGCTGTAGGTAAATGTATTGGATTTTGTTACATCACAAAGAAAATGGATTTTAAACGGACTGTTGCAGATTGTTTACTTTATTAGTACTGTATGGAAATAGTGTTGAATAGACCATTTCAAACCATGTTTACCCTTCATCAAGCCTTTATTCCAGAAAATTGAAGAACATATTGAGGAAAATGTACATGATATGGGCTCTTTAAATTACTGTAACTACATTCTTTTGTCCCTCCCTGTAGATACATGAACAATCGAGCACCGGCTAATAAGAGGTATCAGCCAACAGAATATGAACATGCAGCTAATTGTGCCACGCATGCGGTGAGTTCTGTACTTCATGTTTATTGTAGGAACCTTTCCTGGAAATTCAGTGGTGTTTGTCTGTCACTGCCCTGGAAAACAGGCCTCTAATGGTGTCTACTGTTAACCACATCACATCCACAGAGTAAGTAGGGGGGGTAGTAATTTCCTAACTGTTTTTTCTAGCTCTGGATCATTCCCAGCATTGTGGGTGGGGTGTTGCTGTACTTCCTGTCTGATGACCACTGGGAGGAGATTGCAGCGTGGCTGTATGGCGCAGGCCTGTCCAGTCTTTTTATTATATCCACAGCATTTCACACCATCACCTGGAAGAAGAGTCATCTACGGTACACACATGTGCAGTCCTCGCACACGCATTGTCTAAATATAAACATATAATGGCGTTCTAACCCACCATTTAAATGCCCAAAGTCTTTAAATTGTCCATATTCAACACTATCCTATTTATTTTGTTTGTTTGTTTTGCTGTGTTTTTTTTGTGCCCCAAAAAATCTATTATTTTTTTTCATCCCTTAAAATGAAATATAAAACTTTTTTTTTGGCCACTTTGCCGTTAATCCTGAGATATGAAAATGAGCTACGCTGTATTGTGCTCTATATAAACACTAGTCTGGGCTGAAATATTCCTTTTATCTTTGGCATGAGGGGGTGGAGCTAAACATTAAAAGTCTGAACAGTTGGTTTTAGGGGGAGTAGATGGTATTTTTAAGTACATTTTCTATGTTTACCTCACTACTGCAGACTCTTCCATTTCAAAAATGCAAAAATTTGTTTTTTTTCTCTTTGAGAGCCATGAGCCTAAAGCTTTACTATTATCTGCAAAACAATTGCAAAAGCAGCCTAATTAGTTATAGGACAGCTGATAGTTGATGCTAACTAAAGACTACCGGTGTGTCCGAAATCGTGCACTACCGTCAGTGCACTGAGATTTAGTGTGTAGTGCGCACTGCTGTGGGTCAGTGCTGTCCTAAACGGAACACTA
>JBBPDH010037338.1:0-10157 GCA_037974565.1 Clupeocharax schoutedeni
TGATTTATGCTGTATTTCAGGTAAGAAACAGTCGTGGTATTCTTAAGCACTGATGTACGTCGCTCTGGATTAGAGCGTCAGCTAAATGCCATAAACATAAATGTAAAATGTAAATGAGTCTGACAGCAGTTATATGAGCATTAAGAGACCTTCTACCAGCAAATACACAAGTTAAGATGAGAATGAACAACAAGAAAGCATAAAATAATATCAAGATTTGTTTTGCGTGTAAACAGTAACTGAAGTTTTGCGAGCTGGTTAGAAGAACATAGCTTGCCTCCAGCATTTGCACGGTTTTGTGAAACTCCATCAGAAGCTCCTGATTTAATCGAATAAAGTATTGATTGAGCTGAACCAGGTATTTAAGGTGTTTGATGAAAACTGCAATGTAATGCTGGGCCTACACAAGTGGATGTCTGGGAACAATTAAGCAAACAGATAGACAACACTGTCTATATGTAGCTTTTAAACTGCTCAGCTAAACAGGTTTTAAATATAATGTAGCTTTTGCACTGTACTGCATAAGTAACAGTTTGTCATGCGGTGTAACGAACAAGGTTTATTTGTGTCTAAGTGTTTTCATATGTTTCTCCACTCGAGTGTTGTTTGGAGTGTGTGCGCCACAGCCGTGCTGCTCCCGCCGAGAGCCTTGCAGGAAGAATGCAGCTGGACAGGAATATCCCTGCATGTACGAGCACAGTCTCACACTCTTCTCGCCATAAAAAAGCTCTTTTATGCGCCAGCCCAACATGACTAAGAGCGACCCTATTACGTCACTCTCCGCCTCTGCTAGGCAACAAAAACATAAAGAGGAAAAAGGGATTTCTCTCTCAAACACATGTTCGCACACACCCTTCCCACCCCAGGCCTGCCTTTAGGTTTCCTGAAATGGTGGTGGGTCGCAGATTTAGGGTGGGCAAATTTGGTGTGGGTTTTCAATTTAATAATGCATTCTTTTCTTTTTACAGCATCTAAATGCACAGTACAAAACAACAGCATGGGGCTGTATGTAATATAATCCATGGGGAGTGGCACTTTATCAAACAGGGAACAATTGGTTTGTTTCAAATTTAGCGTCCTGCGCTGAATCAAAACATGAGGGGAGGTAAACATGGCTTGTCTGCCAGTATTTTAGGATTATAGGTAATCTGCTACAGCCAAACATTTAGATAAAAAAATAAGTACACTAGAAATGAGCGAAAGTACTTGAGAAGTAAGAAACAAGCTTCCTGAAGCCTGAAGGCCAGAAGAACAACCAGGCATTTGGGTGGGCAGTGCCCACCCCTGGCGACCTCTAGGTCCACCCCAAGCTCTAAACGCACAACACACACACACACACACACACGCACACACACAGACACACAGTACGTTAAATACTTTTCCCGAAATTCAACTGGCATCAACCCCTATGATGAAAAAAACGCGTAATATTCCTAAAGCACGTGGTTTTACATGACAACCAGCTTTCTAAGTTTCAATTTATCAACAGTGACGCGGCCTCTTCGACTAATCTATTAACACAGCATTAAAAGAATTCTAAATTAAAACACTTCCTGTCCTGCGGTGTTGTCCTCATTCAGAAGAGAGGTCAACAGTTTATACGTGTCAGATCAGCCGCTAAGCCAGAAACACGAACAGCAATCTGATATCTTTCCTTAAACATACACAAGACAACTCCCTCGCCCGCAAAGGAATTTACCGCACCCCCAAGTGCTAAACTGGGCAATGGTTTCTTACCAGGCTGGGGTGGAAACAGACACGGCTCCAAAAACGACGCAAAACAGCCGGAGTCCGCACTTTCAAGTTTAGTCCTTTTTAAAGTTTCCTGGTGATGGTCTTCTCCCGCTGTGGTCACTTGCTCTCAGCCTGGTGACGTTTAGAAGAACTGAAAGCAGGAGATGTCTCTGACCAGTAGGTGGAGATGAGAGATGTGTCTTTGTGTCACTACGGGGAAAATTTCAGATAAGCAAAGATGTCTGAAGACTCTTTCCGTAATCAACACCCGCCCCTAAACGATACACCCAGCTCTATTACCAGATGAGTGATGAAAGAGACACTCCCTGTCTTCAGCTCTGGAGCTTCACCTGCCCGTCACATTCACCTTCTGCCACTGGGGCGCGCTGCAGGACCGCTGCTGCTCCGAAGGACCACAGCGGAGTTTACTTGTAAGTTTATTATAGCAGAGCCTGTTACTGTAGAAGACAGAACTACAGCTACTGCAGAAAACAGTATTCTTTATTACAGTTGTTTAACAGCACTATAAAAATCTCCTATAGGATTAATCCCATATGAATAATCATTTAACCCACACAGGGAGTCAACACAGTGCATATTAGAGAAAAAATGTTTGCATGTTAAAAAATGTTCAAGTATTTGTGTTGAAATTAACACAAGAAAAAGAAGAGAAGTTAGATACATAAGTGTTTCATTTGTTCACTTAAGTAAATTAAACCACAAAACAAACATCGACACACACATTTTGGTCTTACATCAAGTCTTTCAGATGTAGAAAAGCAGAATATTTTTTTACTGCTGAAACATCTACAAGCCTAAATAAATAAATGTAAGAAATGTGAGATGATTTTCCGTTACATGAACTGTACAGTAAACCCCTGCTTATCGTACAGGTTACATTCCAAGAGCACCCGTGTACACTGAAAACCCGCGATGTTGTAATGTGGTAAAACAAAATCCTAAAAATGTAAACCCTGAATATGCCCCAAAATCTGCTCCCAAAACATTTGAATTTCATTTTAAACTCAGTTTAATACATAACGCTTAAAGAAAATGTAAAGGTAAACCTGTATCTGTACTGTACAGTTTACACTGAACTCCGCCAGCTCTAGAATGTAAATAGCCTACTGATATTATCCCTATATAGACTGTACTGTACTATACACATATACTATTTTCTTTGCTAAAGCAGGTGAATACAGTAAAAAAATAATTTAATATACAGTAAAAAAACAAGGCTTTTTAAGAAGAAGAAAATGAAAAACTGGTGTGTGACTGAATGACGTCACAGCAGCACCACCCACCGTCATGGCGCTTCCGGACTGGGCGCTGTGTGTGTTCGGAGCGTTCTCGGTGTGCGGTGGGGTCTGCATCTACCGCCTCCTGACAGGGGGTCGCAGGGGAGCGCGGAAGAGGGGTCTGCTCGCGGAGCTGATGGCGCGCACGGAGAGGCCGCTCTTCTGGATCGCGTAAGTCCGCACAACGGAGCGCGAGACTCGCGTGTGCCGCAAAATCAGCGCTGCGCTTGTGCGTGTTTTCAGAACAGAGACTAGATTAATAATAAGAGAGGGGTTTGTACTACTGAAAGTGTTTTCAGTGTTTATGACTGACCAGATGAATCTGCAGGCGGTGAAGTTACAGCCTCAGCCTCCTCCAGTTCTCCCAGTGTGTACATACTGCACCAGACCAATGCAGTAACATCCATAATAACACCACGATCCATTTCGACATCAAACAATGAATGTGCTGTCCCAGCATGCACCGCAGCTGTAATCCCTCTTCTGTTGGTTTTGTAACTGTAGTGATCGTGTGTCCTGCTTTGTTAGTGGACTCTTCTGGTTAATGTCCCTGCACTGCTTTTAGTCCATGTGTTTGCTGTCTCACGTTTGATGCATATTGGGGTGTGTGTGTGTTTTTGTGTGGTTATGGGATTATGAAACTGGTTTATGTTAAGGCTGGGGCTGGAAGCAGTTCCACACTGAAATAGGCCCCACATGGGTGAAATTATGAATTTCTATAGCACGATTTAGCTAAATGTATTTAGCTACAATGTGCTACAGTATACCATGCTGCTCAGCAGTGCTTCTTTAATTTATTTTTAACGAATTACTATATTTTAAATGTTTTGTAGATTATGTAAATCTGAATTTAGTGTAGCATGTATGCAATGTAGCTGAATTCAATGTTTTCATGATGTCACAAAAACCAAGACACTTAAATATACCCACCCATTTATAAAACATTTTACAACTACACAAGACAGCCAATCAGACCTGAGCTTATTTACACATATCAGTCTTAAAGGCACAGTAAGAATCTATATAAAGTCTATTTAGTTTTATAAAATGCTTAAAAGATGCATTAATTTCTCTTTGGTGCTTGAAAACCTAATAATCGTCAGGCCTAAGGTCGTTTGTTTGTCATGGACCAAAAAGGTTTTAAAATGTATATTATACAATTGCCTTTGAAGTTTTTTTTTCTGAATAATAAAAATAAAAGCCCAATAATGTTCACAAAGGTTTTCACGTTTCCTTTGCACAGATACTCACTGTACACTCGGACCAAACTGGGCTACGTATTTTACAAACGTCAGATGAAGAAGGCACGGGAGAAATTCCCAGCAGGACATTCCCGAGCCCAACCCACCACTGTAAATGGTAGGAGAAGTGCTCCTAAGCACTAATCACAATCTTCCAGTAGGAAATAATGCCTTCACTCTGTTTTGTTCTCTTGAAAGGCATTAAGATCATCCCCGTGCCGGTCCTGTCAGACAACTACAGCTATGTCATCATTGACACTGCGTCAAATCTGGCTGCTGTGGTGGACCCCGCTGATCCTCGGTCTGTGCAGGTGGGTCCAGGGCTCCATTCAGTCCAGAACTGCTCTACAGTTACACTGCAGCCCCAAAAGACACAGGCAGTCTGGCATCAAACCTCAAGTGGTTTTCCAAAGTGCTTAAATCCTGTGTGATTCACATCATTTTTACTCTTTTGGAAATTGTTCATGACAAGTGGTGAGTTCAGAATCCAGCTTGAATCCTGTCTGAGGTTTTGCCAGGCATTCGCAGGATAAGTTTGTTATTCCACTGTAAAGGCTCTTTATTTCTGGACTTAAAAAAATTGCCTTGCTTGTGGCCAATTGCATGTGATGTTACACATTTTTGTAACAAAAGAGGTCCTTTTCATGTGTGTTTGGACCAAAGCCATGAGAAAAGTGAAAGCGTGTAATTTCATGGTCTGCTGTTCTTCATCCACACAGACTTGCCTGGAAGAGGAGGGGGTGACATTAGAAGCCATTCTTTGCACGCACAAACACTGGTGAGTAGAGGAATGTCACAGTGATATGTGAAGTCTGGATGAGCTCCTGGCTTCAGGTTGTATTTCACTTGCCATCTGATAAACACGACAATGTGGAATGTCAACCAGTAGGGCATTACTGTCGATTTCAGAGGCACTAGTCGACAGCCCCTAAGAGAAGTCAACTACTCACATGTTTTTTTTCCCTCACTTTCTACCCTTGCTAGTGAACACAATGCAATCTCGGCCTACGCTGACACGCGTTCCTTGGTTTAACCAATTATTATAGTGCCTTTATAAAAGGGCGGTACTGTTGGTGCAAGGGGAATCTAAACATGAGACCACAACAAGACGAGAGACATGCAGCAGAGGAAACAGACACACATCACATGTGAAGATACTTCACTCTAGACTCACAAACAGCATGGAGACCTGCAGAACCTGCAAGTCGATGTTAACGTACAGTAAAAGTACTGGCTTTCTGCACGCCATCTGAAACGCACCACTAGCTAACATGGCTAATGCTAGCACTGCAGGGTCCTGCCGCGTCTTAAACTGTTCCCATTAAAGTTCTACACTTAAATTTACCAGAAAAATTCAAGGTATCTGCCTTTGTTTTGTTTTGTTGACTGTTAATGGTACAGAGAACTTGCTCAATGTTGCACACCAGTGTTCCTCCACTGCGTGTGCGATGATGTCATCAAACGACTAGTTGACTTGACTTCGACGACCGACTTTAAAATATCTGTTGTTAATGCCCTAGTATACAGTATTGTTCAGTAATGGACACTGCCACATACACCAATCTGGAGCTTTCTTTTGCTACTTTTCAATAAAAAAAACACACTTAAACTCTTGAGCATGTAGAAGGGCTGTTTACTGATATGTCAAGTATAATCATCAAAGTGCCTACCTTGTACTGAAGAGCAGTTTTATGTGGATAATAGTGCTTTAACAGGTTTCTTTTGCAAACTGTTGGTGGAAATACAGGCCAGGGCCTCCTGTAGGATCCATTAAAAGCATTAAAATCAATTTTGGGGAGATGCTTAAAATAACCTTTAAGGACATGCTCTTTTTTTTTAAAAAATCTAGTGACTTTATGTTGCTCTAAAACGCTAAACCAAATGCCTTCTGTCTTCACGGTACTCAGTGGGCAACTGCTCACAAAAGTCTCAGTCTGATAAAAGCCAGTGTAAAAAAGGCCTGTGTTCACATGGATGTATATCCAGGTCTAACTGTCTGCTCCATTATACTGAAAAATGCCTGTGAAACACCAGAGGGGCCAGCAAACCAGTCCTAAAGGATTAGGAGTGAATCGAGCTAAAGGGCAAACCATGTAGGAACTTCCATACATTCTGAGGAAACTGAATATGTGCAAAAACTGCACAAAAACTTTCCTGTTTTTGTATTGGGCAGAAATGTAATGGCCACTCACTGACCCGTGGACATGGCTAGACTTAATGTGTGCTGCTCTATTAACATACAGTTATAACACCTACAACTGAAAAGCAAAAAAAAAAGGAGTGTTTTTAGAATTAAAATAGTAAAACATGTTTAACTGTTCTGCATGTGTTTGTCTGTATAAAAAATGCATTTATAATTCTGTACAAAAGCCACATTTTAACTTTTTGATTTTTGGACTCTGACCAGCTGGATGATTTTTGAGTGACAGTTCTCCTCCAAATTTTCTTGTTTGGCTAGCTGGTGATATGAAACTGACAAAATGTCAGTCTGGCTGGCTCAGTGCAAAATTGATTGTTTGAGGCTGAGACTGGGGTTAGGACTTAGACTGAGACTTGAGTGTTTGAGAGGCAGTGAATGTGAATCTTATGAAAGCATGAAGTAGCTTGAAGGGCTCAGTGTCAGTCTGTGCACTACTGATATAACAGAAAGCTGCAATATGCAGATAAGCCTCTAGCCAATTACAGTATTTCTGACAGGGTGACCAATCACAAACAGGTGAGTTACTGGGTGTTCTGCTGAATTGAGGTTTTCATGTAATCCAACAACAGATTATTTGTATAACAGATGTAACAGATAATTATTTGATCATTAAAAGTGTTGGTGAATCTGTGCATAAATGGGCAAAACTGCTATAGCCAGAATAAGAAGATGCATTCCAATGTGTTTGTTTTGTGACCTCACAAAACAATGGTTTGAAACTGGGCTTTTTAGAGTATTTTACATAAACTGACTGGCTCTTTACTACCCTGAAAGGCATTGAAATCGTAATATGTAGCTGTAAAAGAGCAATTCTGATATGTTGCCCCTATCATGCAGTCCTATTAGCTTGTGACCATATATTTTCTTTTCAGGGACCACAGTGGAGGAAACAGGGCCCTCAAAAGGCTCCACAGCTCTTGTAGGGTGTATGGAAACCTTATGGACAACATTCCTGGCCTTACAGAGTAAGTGCATTTCACCCCTCACACTTCTGTTGAAAATTTGAGATCACATTTTGCAGCTCATTTCTAACAAGAGAGTGATTTATGAGAGTTGCACTGTCATAGTTACTCAGGTCCCACTTTATAAAAACCATGTGCAGTCAGTCTACTCTTTTCCAAAGCTAATCTAAAGCTTTTCTAAAGCTAAGCTAATTTTGATGGATCTATTTCATTAGAGCTTTTGTGATTTTAATATATAAATGAGCCTTAATGATCTGTAATGTTGGCTCTCATTTTTTACATGACTTTTTTGTTGTGGCCTATTTCTTTATCTTTTGTGTAAACTGTTTTTGCAAGAATTTTTAAAGAAAGCATCAAAAAAAGCCCAAATGATTTTTTTTTACTGGTCTACGCTTTCAGGCCTGCATGTATGAGGAGATCTTCCACATTATGCTGTAACTCTAATGAATGCCAGCATGCAGTAAATTAGGGCTGGGCACTAAAACGAACTCAGAAAAGAGAACCTTAAAAATATATGTTGAGAACAATTAATTGATATTTTTATTCTTTGAATAGGTATCAGTACTAAAGTGAAGGTGAAAATGAATGGTGTTGTCTGTCTCACTGTAGCTTGTTCTCCAGGCTACTTTCAGAGCATGTCCTTGATTCCTATTGAACTAATCGGAAAGTGATAATTGTGATATTTTTGGCCATATCACCCAGACATACAGTCAATTAATTTTGCATGCCTTGAAGTTCCTGATACACTGAAGAAATTTTATAACTAGCCCGTTTAATGCAAGTTAATTATATTACCAGTATTAAAACATATCACCAATTCTGATTGGTTCTTTGGAAGATATGCCAAATCCTGTCCTACCCAGTGTACAGTGCTGAATTTGTGGATTTGTAGTCCTCTTACAGACAAAGACACCATAGATGTTGGGACCCGCCTACGCTTCAGGGCTTTTTACACCCCTGGCCATACCGTCGGTCACATGATTTACCTCTTGGATGGACGAGGATTTGGGGGGCCCAGCAGCCTGTTTTCAGGGGACCTTGTTTTTCTTTCAGGATGTGGTAATTCTGACCATGTTTAAACGCTTCTATGAACACCCAACCACATATGTACAAATTGCTTCTAGTGTTTGCACAGCAGGACTTTGGTCACTGCCGTGTTACAAAGTATATTTACAGTCAAGAGGCTCATATCATGGATAACCCAATAAATCTGTATCATGGAAAGCCATTTTTTCTACTATCAATAGAAGGCAATCTAACATAAAGCAGTCCATTTACATACATCGGATTTTAAGGCTGAGTATCTAAACAGACTGCTTAAATCTACTGAATGCAGTAAAACGTGAAATCTAATAAAAAGTAGGATATGGGCCCTTTATCTTATGATGTAGGTTATGCAGCTCTGAGCCACTTTAAAGAAAGTATACCCAGGAAGGAAGTCTTTTAGACCTGTACCATATTTATAATGATCACTGTTACTGTTTTTTGGTCTTTATAGGCAGAATGTTTGAAGGCAATGCTTCAACAATGCTGTCGTCTCTGGACACAGTCGGCTCACTGAATGATGACACGCTGCTCTGGCCTGGTAAGATTTTAAGTACACTGTTGTAAGCTTCACCCAGAAATAATAACATTGTGCCCTGTTCCAGTCGAGGCCACAGTTTTTCTGTTCCTACGGTAGGACGGAGTTGCAGTGTTGAAATATATTGCAAATCTGTGTTCTGTGTTTTTTAGGTCATGAGTACGCTGAGGATAACCTGCTGTTCGCTGCAGATGTGGAGCCTGGAAATGCTGTACGGGAACAGAAGCTTCAGTGGGTCCTGCAGCAGAGAGGCCAGAGAATGTGCACGGTGAGGAGACCTGGCCTAGGAGAAGGCCATGAGAGGGAACCCGTAATGGGGACCTAGGCAACAGGGCCTTTTAAATTCTTTCTCAGGCTCTTTATATAGATACTAACACAATTGAAACCCCATGACACCAAGCATACCTCACCAGTTAGCTTGCATAAACACTGCACACACAGCCCTGACATCTGTTTATCTCCCTTATTTAACATGCATCTCATCTCCGGCAACAGTTCTCACTCATCCTTCACTGCATGAAATGTTTATGATTTAGCATTTTTCTAATCTGAAAGGATTTGTTATTGCTATATAAAGTAGTCAATCAAGAGACACGCTGTTTCTGCTAGTAACAGTTCTGACACACCAGTGTTTTTTTTTTCACCATGACAAAAAGTCAAGACTCCCACCCCCCACCCACGTACCCATTAGGAAATTCAGTTAGTAGTAACATGACTGCTGCTAATGGCACACTGAATGGGCCCCACAGATCAATCGTCCTCCCAGCACCCCATCCAACTCCTGTGTGGTCAACAAAAATAAATCACCCTTCATATGCTTCAAACCTCATGATATACAGGAAACACTTAAGTATGCTGCAAAGTTTTCAGGAATCAATAGAACATAACCTTCTTAACCTTCATAAACTTCTCATAGTATCAGAGGATGATCAGTGCATCGATATAAAGTAAATACCATGCACCATTTATACTTATTGTGATCCAGATAGGCAGTCCAATATAAATATTTTGGTTAATGATGCTAGTGGCAGCACTGGCATGCACTGAGAGAGCACTGTATGAGACAAATACAGGGAGTGCAGAATTATTAGGCAAGTTGTATTTTTGAGGAATAATTTTATTATTGAACAACAACCATGT
>JBBPDH010037349.1:0-10157 GCA_037974565.1 Clupeocharax schoutedeni
TACATGTACGTATTCTTTAAATTGCACCTTTTATATATTTTTTGTATTTAATGTTACATGTGTGCACTGGGGTCTGAAAGAAACGCAATTTCAAATCTCTGTATGTCTGGTACGTATGGCAGATTTGACCATAAAGTTGACTTTGACTTTGACTTTGACTTTGAATTCTGCACTACCTGTGTAGTCTAGTTTGTGAAGTGTTGTGGCTTTTTGTCTGTTGACTGTATAGATATGATTTCTAATTTTTTTAGTTAATTATTTCTTTAAACATTACTTGAAACAATAATGGGGGGCGGATGGTTGTGGCGAGGACACTACAAAACAATTACACTTTAAGCACCCAAAATGCAATGAGTGGCCCTGGTACAAGGAAAACACAAGTTATTTTAGTACCATACTAAGTGCAATGTCACTAGCCCTGTCTATGAATAAAACATTGCTTGTTTTATTCAACCAGTGAATGGCTGCTAACATTTTTAAACCCAAACATTTCCATCACATTTACGGCATTTGGCTGACGCTCTTATCCAGAGCGTAAGAAGTCCACAACTGTTTCTTACCTGAAAAACAGCTTAAATCCATGGCAAATATTTAACCGAGATACTGCAGATAGAGCATCTATACAACAACTGTCATATAATAATTAGCCAACACCTAACCCAACAATACATAGGCCATAGAGAAGAACAACGTAAGACAAACACTAGCCAATAGAAATTATTAGAAACTTTGTAATAGCTGGCACAACAACCTAGGTTACAAGTAATATAGGACTTTATTGTCCAGCTATTTATGGAGGGTATTACACATGCTTTAAATTAAATGACAAAGATTGTTAAGCAATGGTGTGGATCAACCAAGAACATTAATCAGATTTGGAATCAGGTTAATGAACAAAGACTAGGGACTATGCCCTGAACGTGGACTGATGCAACAGTACCTGTGATGACGATGCCTGTGACAGGCTCTGAGGCTGTGTCTCCATGCATGGTAACAAGGGAAACATGATACTGTCTGGAAGGCAAGAGGCCTGTCAGGATGGTCCTGGTTTTGGACCCATACAGAACGACTTCAGACTCATCGCTGGAATCTTGGGTACGGTAGGACAATCTGAAACTATCGGCAGGCGGGGCAGGGGCACTCCAGGACACAATCAGTGAGTCAGCCTTGATATCCGAGAAGTAGAGTTGGTTCACCGGACGGAAGCCTGAAATTGAATGAACCAATGACCTTGTACGTAACATCGTGTTCCGTAATATAGCCAAGTATGGCAACAGCTTTTATCTCTATGGACTGGCCTTTATAACACCATCACACCCCATGATACAAAAGTTCCAAAGCTAAAATGTATATATTTTTTTCATGTGATTATCACTGGAAAGGAGGTCAAAATAAATAAAAATGAAAGCTTAACATAGACTACTGCTATATCTACACACTAATTTAACATCATTAAATAAACATAGTTAAGACTGGGCTGCACCAAGTTTCGTCTTGGTGTGTAGTCTTTACTTAAGATGTCCTTAGTTAGGATTAGTTAGTCTTGTTACTAAATTCTGCTGCACCACAAGTCCAGGTCTTCTAAATAAAATTAGTAATTAATATGTGGTAATTTTTTAGAAGAAGTTTTTATTTCTTTGTGCCATCTATGCAGTTCCTATTGGTTTTACCAGCATGCATATGCATCATATTCAAGTGGTGCAACTGGTGCAATGCCCACACTTCCCAAACTTTTTAAGTGGGAGATTTTGGTGAAGTTATCAGTTTTATCAGCAACTGTGCAGGAGTGTTAGCTGGCACCTAGCGTGTACAAGTGGGAATGTTTCTACCAGAACATAAGATGGGAAATTGGAGTTAGCACAAAATGTATCAGCTCTGGAGCATGCCAGTTAACTACAGGGTGTGATGGGTGTAAAATTGGCTCAGTTTTCAAAAATCAACTCATGTTTGACACCCTTGTCTGCCATATCCTTAGGGATCTGCTGGTTCCTGTGATGAAGGAAGTCTTCAGAGATTTGTGAATCGTCTCAGAGAAGGAGAGTGAGGTATGCTGAATGAATGCCATGATGGAGTTGGCACACAGAGTGGAAGGTTCTTGACACTGTTAGCGGATGAGGAATTTTTGAAGAAAGAAATGAGAAGTATGGGATGAAATGAAATGAAGGCAGAAATCAGAGCTGAGTTGATTGAGGACATGAAAAAGAGAAGAATCTGGCAGGTAAATTAGGTATTGATGTATATGTGTTTAAAATGTGTTATTAAGAAGCAGATGGCCCAGTGGAAGCATTCAGATGAACAAGACTGAAAGAAAAAAATACTTTCTCAGTAGAAATGAATCACATACACTTGCAGATAAACTGATTATCAAGTATTCTCTGCTTTTTTAGTTTTTTATTTTATTTTGTCTATCCATGAGGCCCCTTTTGGATGCGATTTTCATGAATGGGTGGGACTAAACAACCGTAGGCTGAAGAAGGAGGACACCATGAAAGCAGAGATCCGTTAACGAATTTTCCAAACACTGAGCAGTGATAACATTAAAACCATCAACAAGTGATTTGCATAACATTGACCACCTCATTATGATGTGGCACCTGTCAAGATGTAGGACATATTAGGCAGCAAGTGAACAGTTCTTGAAGTTAATATTGAAGTTAATAATTGCGAAAGCAGGAAAAATGTGCAAGCATGTATCCATGTGACTTCAACAAGGGCCAAATTATAATGGCTATTATAAAGTCCCACTATGTAGTGTTTAGTACCTACTAAAATTTGTCCAGGGAAGAACAACTAGTGAACTACTGACAGTGTCATGTTTGCCCAAAGCTTGATGCGTGATGGAAACAAAGACCAGCCAAAAGAGCTACTGTAACATAAAAGTGCCTGCTGTGTATGGAGCTGTGTAGCTGCAGACCAGTCAGAGGTCCCTATCTAACTAATATCAAAAATGGACTATAGAGCAACAGACATAGGTTTGATCTGACTTTTTTTACATGGATGACCATGTTCATGTTTGTTGCTTACCTGTTGAAGAGATGGCACCAGAATGCACTATGGGAGGAAGCTACGCTGACAGAGGCAGTGTGATAGTGTGATCAATGTTATTCTGAGCAATCTTAGCTCCTGGAATTCACATAAATGTAACTTTTTCTTCTAAATACTCTTGCAAACCAGATACACAGCTTCATAGCCATTTTTTTTTTCTGTCTCTTTCAGCGGGATAATGAGTCATGCCATGCGGGAAATGTTCAGGTTCATCCCTCAATGTGCCAGAGCTGTTTTGAGGTCACGAGGGACAAACACAATATTAAGCAGGTGGTTTTAATGTTATAGCTGATTGGTGTAAGGACTACTGTAAATTTTAGTTCAGTATAAACCTCCATTACTTGTTAGCCACATAAGTTTTAGAGTATTAGCGCAAAATGAAGCAATGAACCAGGGAAAACTGTGTTTTTTATATTTTTGGCAAGATATCATTGCCCCTCTTTCAGTACAGATATTGTACACCACACATTAATAATACGAGATCAAGTCTTATTGTAGGGGCTACAGCTATTATGCATTACACTCACCGTGCTGCACTGAGTTACCTGTGAAGGCATCAATTGTAGCAGCTGAGCTTTGTTGCCTGCCCCTCTGAGCTGTGACCGTGATTGTGTACTCCATGCAAGGCTCCAGGCCACTCAGTGTGGTTCTGTTGATGTCTTTGGGCACAGTGACCTCAGTGGTTACTCCGCTGGCCGAGGTGTAGGTCACCCTGTAGTGATCAATGGGTCCCTGAACTGTACCCCAGAGCAAGGAGATGGTATTGTCTGTGGAGTCAGTGAGTCTTAGGTCCATGGGGACATCTAGACCTGAAGAGAAAACAAATTAGCTCTCAGAATGATCATAAACACAGAGAAACGTGATGCACTGAATTTACTTGATGTGTACACACATGTATTAATGAAATATACTGCTCAAAAAAGTAAAGGGAACACTTAAATGACATATTGTAACTTCAAGCCAATCACATGTCTGTGAAATCAAACTGTCCACTTAGAAGGCAACACTGATTTACAATCAGTGTTGCCTCCTAAGTGGACAGTTTGATATCACAGACGTGTGATTACCTTAGTTACATTGTGCTGTTTCTGTGTTCCTTTTACTTTTTTGAGCAGTATATAAAAGGGGTGTACAAAATAACCCGCAGCACATGAAATACTTACAGACACAAGTCATTTTATAACATTCGCTTAGCGTGTTTAGAGTCACCTGACGTTTTTACTGCTGTACACCCCCCCAACAATGGAAAGTGACCACCACAGGAACAAAACAGACCACATGTTATGATGGACAATCCTCAGGCACGGCAGTGACACTGACACGGTGATGGTATGGTAATGTTTGTGGCAGAATTGCTAAGATTTTTACATCCTCAGTGTCACTCCTGTTTTAAGAATAGTCTGCAAAGTGGAAAGGTCTGGACAATAAACCTCCAGGAGGAGGGTCAATGAACAAGATAAAGGATGGCTAACACACACTACACCTGACCACCCTGAGACCACAAGGTAAGTGGTTGTCAGCAAAGCTGCTATGTTTGATACATCCATACCAGCATCACCTTGCTGGTGCCACTATTATATGATCCACATACGATTAAGTGGTTCTATGTTGATTTCTTTTCACCACCGGTGGCCTAGTGGTTAGTGGTTAGAGCATTCGCCCTGCGCCCCGGGCGCTGTGTTCGCAGCTGCCCCCTGCTTCACTTGGTGAATGGGTTAAATGCAAATGTGGTGCTGTTCACACTGTGTGCTGTGGTGTGTTCACATGTGACAAATGGTCACTTTCACTTTTAATGGAAGCTAGAGGATGGCAGATAAAAGAGGCGGCAACTGATGTCCTACTGTCAGTTTCTGTAAACCAACAGAGTGCACTTATATGATAGCCATGAGTATTTTATTTGGTGTTTCCATTATTTTGTGACCCTTCTCTAATATTTTGTGTACTTTTTGCAGTAATTGTTTTGATGTAATGTACTGTATTAAATATGGAAATTATGGACACAATTAAATTAAGTATGATTTGAATTTGAATGTGATATAGCAACATTCTCTGAGCTGGGCTATAATCGAATATTTGAATTGCTTACCTGTCCTGGCATTCATGGTGGCTGGGATACTTTGGTTGGTGCCAAGAATGGCTGATATCCCAATGCCATATTCAGTGCCAGGCAGAAGGTCTGAGAAGAAGAGAGGATAAGAGATAGAGAGACTGAGATAATTAATCATTTGTTGGGGAAAGCATTACTTAATAATGTACAACAGAAGGAGTTTGTGAGGTATAGTAATTAGATCAGTGCAATATTTCAATTGAAGTACATCCAAAAAATCAGTGAGGCTAACGGAAAGCCTCAGACAGGAATTGGGACACATTTGGTTGTTTTTTTAGAGTTATTAAAAAGGTTGGTCTTCAAAGTTCCTAAATTCTTACACACTATACCACTACTACAGAATAGAGTTGCAACGATTAGATATTTTTGTGGTACAATTATAGTCTAATCACTATCTAATCAGTTTATGTGAATTGAACTGTATTAACATATATAAATCACACAAACACATTCTGAACTTCAGCTTTTCAGAGATTCTGCTTAGAAAAATACATTTGTAAAATAAAGTAATCTCTGTGACCATCTGTAAGACTGTAAAAGTCTGTAAGCTGCACAGACAGAGGTTACTGCTGCCTTTTGAATACGCCACAGTCAAAAAAGCAAAAAAAAAAAAATTTTTAAATGTGCATGGTCAACTTGTTTGGGACATGCTTAGGAAATCTCAGCTATTGGTAATGTCAACAAAACCTTTAAAAAGCAGCGAAAACCCAGATTGGATAAGGCACCTGTTTTGGAGAATCCTGCTTCTTGTTCACATATAATTTGAATTTGAATTTGAATTCAAATTATATGTGAACGAGAACCAGCGAGAAGCAGGATAAATATAGACAATATGTGAACATATTTCATGAAAAGTAATATTGGTACCTTTGGGTTTATCAAGTTTCCAGTTAATGTACATAGCGTCATGCCAAAATATGCTTGCGTAAGCTTCTGATTGTTTAATCAGGTAACTTTTCAAATAAGTTTAGTAACACTGAGCAAAATAACCAACAAGCGTGTTGGCCCCCTTATGAGAGAGCGCTTAAGAACATCTCCAGTATTCTCAAGAAAACATTGAGAATGTGGTCAATGGTAATGCTCACTGGTGAGAGTAGTTTTGGTGGTAGCTCCTTTGTCGCGAGGGACAGTGACCTTATCATACTGGTCTCCAGCAAGAGTGCTGTAGACCACCCAGTAGCTCTCCACGTCCGCCTCACTGTTGTCCCACTCCAGCTCCAGAGTGGTGGAGGTCTTGTCAAGCACCTGCAAGTTCTTGGGGGCATCGATTTCTAAAAAATGACAGAAATAAAAATGGTTGGGATCCTCAGACTGGTCAACAGAACATTAAAACAGTGCATTATGCAAATGTTTGATACAGTACCTCTTTACTGCAGATTGTGAGAAGGTGACATGACATTGTTGTATACTCATGTGCCACTCGTGTATATATTTCCATAATTTACTCTCACCCCAAGTCATACACACCACACCGTTTTGTTATTTCTCAGGTGCAGCTCATTGGAACATACAAATTCATCAAGTTCAGGTTTGATATAACGCAGGTTTGATATAAGAATATTGGTAAAAATT
Source organism: Clupeocharax schoutedeni (assembly GCA_037974565.1). NCBI lineage: Eukaryota > Metazoa > Chordata > Actinopteri > Characiformes > Alestidae > Clupeocharax > Clupeocharax schoutedeni. Next base: position 6,725 of record JBBPDH010037349.1, read on the forward strand.
CAAAAATTATATTCTAAAATTATTCTCATGCTTAGATGTTTTTGTTTTTGAGCATGAAGTACCCATCAACCAAAGAATTATATTAATTGTAACATACAGCAATGATTCCATTTAAGCAAATTATGTTCAGTTTCCAGTGTCCATTTAATTAAATTCTGGTCCATTGAACTTAACACCACTCTTTCCTGGTTGTTCTTAACACCACTCTCTCCTGATAATGATATTATTGTTAACCAAAAAAATTCAAATAAGAGAATAGTGCATAACAAATCTCTGACAGATACTGTATTTTAAAGCACTATAATGTAACACAATAATGTAATGAACATTCCTATGGGTTACATGTTTGTTTCAGTCATGTTAGTCTGTTGATCAAAACTGTAAGCACATTATTTACTGGTATTACTGTATTTGTATGGTGTTCATTTGTTCAAATAATGGAGGCAGGAATGGACAAATAAAAAAAAATCACACATTTTATGACTTTAAAGTGACAGTTTAATGAAAATTTAAATTCACCCCAACAGACATTTGGGCTAACTGATGTAGTCTCTGCAGGCCAAATTATTTTTTGCCATCAACAACACTTTTTTGAAGAGGATTAAATGATCATTTTGGGTAATTTGGTGAAATTTGGTGTGAATCAGATTTTTCACCAAAGTGTCGCTTTAATGTGTCCTAATAAGGAAACAATAACAAATGTTGATCACGCTTGTTGTGGTGAACATGTGCTCACCTGTGGTAAATTCAGCAAAGATGGCTCTACTTTCATTACCCTTGCGAATGCCACTGACCGAAACCTTGTATCTGGAGCCAGGCCGCAGGACCTGCAGGGAGTATTGGCTTAGGGTGGGCTCTAAGCGGAATGTGGTCTTGGGCCTGTCGTCGTCAACTAATCCATAACGCACAACAATCTGGTCCACTTTAGCTTTGGGAGGTGTCCACTCCACAAAGGCAACTGTGTCAGATACGTCACGGACTAGGAGTTGAGTTGGTCCATCGATCACTAAGAAATGGAAATATAATTACCAAAACAGCCGGGAAAAGCAATCTTCTTTTTAAGCAAATAACAAAGGCTTGTCATGGCAAAATTTATTTGGGTGTTTTCAAACCTCCTGTCTGAAAAAAATTAAGTATTCGAGCGTGGGATGCTCCGAGTGTGGGATAAATAAATAAATGTTCTTAGATTGGTTACTTTCAGACTTCCCGTCTCTGTGTACAGCGGTATTTTACCATTTCAAGACAAACTTACTGTAGTCACACTTACTGTGGGCCGTTATCGGCGTTAACGCACTGCGTTAATGTGAGACTCTTATCAGGCGATAAAAAAGATATTGCCGTTAATCTATTCACAAAGTTGGGTTGGGAGCTGGGTCTATACTACACAAGCTATGATGACTTTCACCTTGATATTTTAGTGCGGATTTATTCTCTTTCTCTCTCTCTGTCTTTCTGTCTGTCTCTCTCTCTCTCGTTCGTGACTTTTCCGGATCGCGCCCATTTTAAACCTGTCTCACTCTCTCTGTTTCTCTCTCTGTTGCTTTCTCTGTGTAACATGTTCTCTCTGTGCCTCTCTCTCTCTCTCTCGTTCTCTCTTGCTCTCTCTCTCGGAGCGTGCGGATCGTCTCTCTCTATCGCTCTCCCTCTCTCTCACTCTCCCTCGGTCTCTCTCTATCTCACTCTCTCTTACTCTCTCTGTCTCTCTCTTGTTCCCGACTTTTCCGTATTTAAACCTCGGGTTTATATTTACAGTTCAAAATGAAATTAAAGTCATCTGGGAGAATATTTGGAGGTATATTTATGGTTTACACTATAAAAATAGGCATTGGGAAGACCTTTACAGACCTTTGGCAGAATTCAAATTAACTATTTTAATTTAGATTCCGCGTTAGACCGAATCTGTTATTGCTGAGCTGAAAAAAGAAGGGTTATTGTACTCCTCCCTGGCCCATTGTTTTTCTCCGGAGAGGGAAAGTATTCAGCTGCAGGGTGGTATCGCACCTTACAGAAGGTCAATAGCCAGTTCATCAGGCTGATGCGGAGGGAGTTGGGTGGCACATTTCTTACTAAAGACCGCTGCCAGGTCGTAGTACAGGATGGGAATGGCATCCAGATCGACATCGGGGGCCTCGGACTCCCCTGAGCAGACGATGGCTGGGAGTCAAAGCTCCTGACAGGTTGGCCCCCACTGGAGAATGCGGTTGAGTCTATGAAATGAGCGGGTTGTGACGTAGGAGTGTTATCGGCAATGGTCGGGAATAAAAGGGGAGGTTTGATGGGTAATGGGGCTGTAGTCCAAGACCCGACTTCCCGACTGATAAGCAGCCACAATAACGCCTCCAACCCCACACTGAACTGGGCAGAGGAATGCATGGATTGTGAAATTTACAGCTGCACCTGAATCAACAAATGCAGCCATCTCAACCCGTTTGTGACCCAACTGGATGCAAGCCTGGACAGTTAAACAGGAAATGGAGGGTAAGATCTCCCCAGTTGGTCTGAACAACCAAGGTCCGAAATGTAGCCATGTAACAGCTGAACGGCTGAAGTCTATGTTCTAATAACCTCACTATCGGGATGTTAGAACGTGGCCCTAAGTTGGTAGTTAAACTCCAGATAAGAGTGGGCAATATCCGAATCCTCAGGATTGGCCCACTCAGTTGCCTACCTAGTGAGAAAGGAAACAGGAAGCGCAATCCCACATAACAGTTTGGACAATTTAATGTTACAGTGAATAATGAGCAAGAAAACCCTCCCCTCTCTTGTACCATTAAATACAGTTGAGGGAGTAGCAACTTTAATCCATTCAAAGTCACCTTAGGAGAAATGCAGACAAGTATCCCAGAGCTCTAGCTAACATTTCTTGCCAGTGATCCAGTGCCAAAACAACCTTAAAGAGCTTGTAACACAAATAAAGATTATTTATTTACAATGATTCTATTGAAAAGTCTAAAAGAAGCAGCAGAGATTATTTAAAGTTAAATAAGGATGTTAGAGACGGTAAGAAGAAATTGAACCTTCCTATTGAACGTATTACAGTTCTTTCCGATACTTATGCGCCAAGCTTTTCTCAAAGTTACTGTTGCCATCACTTTGCATCATAGCATAAGTATATTAAAGTAGGATGTCACATTAAACATTTTGCCAAAAATGTACACAATTTTCCATTTATGCTAAATACAGTCAACATGTTTGGCAGCCAAGTTTGACTTCTTTTGTTTAGCACTGGAGCTTTGAGACCAACATTGCTATCAGTTATAAAGTCCTTCAAATATTTCTACTCCATGCAGTGTTTAATTAGGATGGAGCAGAACTGTTATTGTGGTTTAAGATATTTACATTTACATTTATGGCATTTTATCAGACGCTTTTATCCAAAGCGACTTCCATTCCCTACCTACAGGGGGCAGTCTCTCCCTGGAACAACTTGGGG
>JBBPDH010037403.1:0-10155 GCA_037974565.1 Clupeocharax schoutedeni
CGGTGGTGATCCAATAATTAAAATTTCTGTTTTAGATAGATTCAATTTTAAAGAGCAAGAGTTGAGCCAATCTTTTACCTCATCAACACACGAGACTAGTGCAGCGGTCTGGTGTATGGAATCAGGAATTCATTTGTCACGTGTCTTGCTTTTATTTGTTTTGTGTTTGGTGTCACGTGAGTTGGTTTTGCATCTGTTTGTGTTTTGTGCTTTAATGACTGGCTGTATTTAAGTTCTGTCTGGAATCCCCTCCCTTGTCAGTCCATCACCTCTTTTTGCCTTATGTTCCTCGTGTCTTCTGCCACGTTGACGTTCTTGTTCTGGAGCGGCCATTGAGCCAGGTTTTGTTTTGTTTTCTGTTCAGTAAAGGCACATAGCATGGATCCTTGTTCTCCCGTTCCGTCTATGCTCAGAGGTAAATCAATGGAGCTGGTTAGACCCGGCCCCCGTGACAATAACACTCTATTTTGTTATCCTATTTGATAAGAGTTCATGCACATGATTCTGCATGTGGCCTTTCTATAGTACACAACATCCTTTCTAAAAACAACACAATGTCACTTCTAAAACTAACAAATGCCAGTGTTTCTATACATTTCTGTGAAGTCAGTGAAAACTATGATGAAAACAATGAAAACAGTGATTATACAATATATCTTCAGATACATTGCTTTCCAAAACTCACCAAAAAGTCTTTTTCTGCTCGAACATTCTGCTGCTCAGTGTTCACTGCCATCTAGCAGACACCCACTGTCCAATAATCCATGGGATGTGTACATATCCACTTGTGGAATCGTGCACCTGCAATAATACGGAATAGGAAGTTGCTCTGGGAGGAAAGGTGATGCAAAGCCGACAGTGACGAGTTGCTCAAACTTTGGGAGGAATATGCAATCAGCCACACATGTAAAACCTCCATTCCCTTTGTTAAAATCCTCTAATCCCTCCCTCAAATGCATCACCATATACCATCTTGTTTTTTGCACTGCTTTGTCTTTTTGACTCTCTGCGTCCCACAAACATTACATCTTTCTTGCTCCCCGAGGATAAAATGTATGAGCGCCCCTCTCCTCTTCTTCATCCCATGAGAGCACATTTTTGTACTCCTAGTCTGTTGTAATATGCGATTAGGATCATCATGTTCTTCAGAGCTTTGGTGTCGATATATAAATAACTACAGCAAATCTATAATTGTGCAATTATGCTAGTCCGTAATCGAAATGGCGCATGAAATTGCATCCACACTATGCTTTCAGTAACAAGAAGCTCAGAAGCACAGAACATCATAAGTCGGAAGCACAGAAGTAACGCCGAACCTGGAAGCAACTTGGTAAGAGGTGTTAATCACAGCTTTTCTGAGGAATGATCTCCATGACTGACTGAATATGTTATTAACCATATCTAATTAAATTGGCTTTGTTTTAATGTGGCCCGCCGAACGTACTCGCCGAGTTAATTAGTGCTGTATTATCTTTGAGGAGAGATGTTGTCTTCTTTGGCTTGTCTGTGTGGAAATCATTTTAATTTGCCGGGGGATAATTCTGGTTCCGTCCTGAATGATTACTCATATTTGTCCATTCACATTCGCAATAAGAGCTATTTTCAACACGAATCTTTAAATGAGACAACTGAAGATGTGACATGATCTCAGAATTCTGTAAAAATAGCTCATTATGCTATTGTGACCAGAGTTTTTCAGTGCTGCTCAGCACATTTTTGTGCTTTCCCTGCCTTCACACACCCACTTCAGCTCAGTGGGAGGCTGTTAATGAGCTGATTAATTGGATAAGGTGTGTTGGAAGCAGTGAAAATACTCAAACGTGCAAGATAGGGTGTACTTTCACTCTCTGGTCACTTTATTAGAAACACCAACCTTGTACTTTCAGCCACTGGCCACTGTGTCTTTACACTCAGAACAATAAAGTTTTTCGGATTCTGATTCTGATTAGAAAAACCACTGTCACACTCACTCACTGGCCACTTTATTAGAAACACCCACCTTGTCCTTTTCCTTACAGGCTACTTTATTAGCAACACCTACTTCGTAGTTCTCCTCGTTCAAAATAAAAACTCTTTAGGATAAACTCAATATGAAATACACTCTGTTTTATACACAATTTCTGGGTATCAATGCTAGACATAGGAAACTTACAGTTAAGTGAGTTACTACCAGTTTCTTGGAACTGGGTTCCAATGTGTTACAAGAACAGACAAAACGGACACAAGATAATGCTAACATGCCAAGCGGAAATGGATTAATACCTAATAGCTATGGGCTAATAGCTAACGTACCACTTATTTGAGATTTGCTTCAAAATCCCAAACGATGACTAAACCATTAGCTTTAAGATAACATGCCGTGATATGGAACTCTTATAGAATGACCTTGGCGAACCCAGATGTGTAAAGGACCAGGGACTCTATGAATTAAGTGCAAGATGATTATCAGCTGTTTGTAATTTATCACTGAAACAGACCTTACCAGCAGTCCTAAGTAGCGCTAGCTTACAGTGCCTTTCAGGACACAACAAGCAAGCCAGATAATATACTATACTAGTATACAATATACTATTATTTCTGTCCTCTGGAATGTTCAGCACAAATGTGTGGTGAAGACAGACACCCACCCACCCACGCACGCACACACCATCACAACTCACAACTCACAACTCACATTGGCAAGGTAAAGAGCTTGCTGCTTTTGTGTTCACTGTTTTTATGCTACAGGCCACAGAAGCGCTATGCTGTTGAGACCTCCTGGGCTATGCACTGTTGCCATGGCAACGAGTGTTCTAGCAGGGTGGTGTTTGTACGGGCCCCTCTCTCCCTGAGCTCGCTGCATCCCTGCACAACCGAAACACTCCGCTCAGGCAAACACAATACGTAAAACGTGTGCGCACTGAGGGGCGCGAAAATTTACCAATGCGCTGATTCTGTTGCATCAGTTCTAAAGCTGGAATCGATCAAAACTGATTGTAGTAAAGCATGCATTACAAAGCATCCATCCATCCATCCATCCATTCTCTTCTTCATCGTCATCATCGTATTCTTCTTCTTCTTCTTCTTTGTCTTATTATTATTATTATTATTTCATCATGAAATAATATGGTTTACCAATGTCATTATTATTACACCAATGTTTTTTTTACTGACAGTAGGCAATAGGGGTGTCCAAGTCCAATGAGTGTTGTGGCACACAGTTTAAGAACCACTGTTCTGAACTCACTTTGATATCAGGTTTCAACATACTCTAAACAGAGTAAAATGTTTCTAAATCAGATTGGTTGCTAGCTAGGTAGCTACCAGACAGGCAGCTTACAATAACGCATTACTGTATTACTATTGTTATTATTAAAATGTAATTATTCACAAAGTCATATAATATTTTTATTAGATCATTTTCATTGTCATTGCGCTAATGTTGACAATTATTTAATTGCGCGTTGATGCTGGTACTTTCACCGAAGTAATGCGAGCATTGAGTTATTTAATATCGTGGTGAACGTAAAAGAGAACACGAAGACACACTTTATTCCAATCAAAAACGTCTTTTCATTTCTTGGGTCAGCCAGGTTTGAAACATATATTTACACATAGAGAACACTGCACCCCAATCTGTATGCCCAGGTAATACTCTACAACTCCACACAGCTCTCTACTCGCCATTCACCTTGCACCTAACATTCTGGAGAAGGGTGACTGGTGATCAGGACTCAAACTAACTACATAACAATTTTACACATAATAAATCCCTACTGCTACACAAGCTACCCCCCCCCCAACATTCCCCCAAAACAACAGAAAACGCCAACCTACCCCCACAAACCGCAAAGGCTCATAGGATGTACAGTCCTGCCGTGCTGCTCGCTACAATATGGACAAAAGTAATGTGACACCTGACCCCTGTGAAAACCAGTCGACACGTACAGCACTCCTATTACTTTTGTCCATATAAGACGCCTGAGCATTCCACCAAATATGACTTTAATAACACTGCATTCTTTTACATAGACTTTCATATGGAATTGGTCCCTCTTTATAGCTGCCATTACGCGGCCAAATAGCTTTGCTTTTATATTTGAATTGATTACATTAATGTTTAGGCTGAGATTTACAGAATTATTTGTGACTGTGTTAAAGGGAACACTGCTGTTAAAGAGCCCCCTATAAACTCATGTGTTTAAAGTCTTTGCAAACCAAATGTTATTTCACTTTTGTTCATATTGTTCATATTTGTGTACTCCTATGTTCATAAAGGTACTAAAAACTGTATGTTAAGGACAGACTTAAAGGTGGGATATAACAATGGCAAACATGATTAACCACGATGAAACATTTAATCTACTCACAGCCCTAATTAGTACACATCTTATATTCATTTTACTGAAATAACCAAGACACTCTCTTCCTCTGGTTTGACAGATATAATACCTGCTCCAATTGACAAAATTGTCCCTACAGAGCTCCCCATCCATACACACACACACACACACACACACACACACATAATGATTCATAATTTATGAATGATGATTAAACATTTATTAAACTGTTTTATTAGCATAACCCTAATAAAAATGCACATCGTTTATTGTGCTCAATCATGTCAATCATTCTTTCAGTGTTTACTTTTTTAGCTGAATCATATCAAAAAGAATTATACCGTTTCCAAATTTTGGTGAAATGGGAGATTTCTCGATGGACTGACTCATTTTCTACAGAACTGTAATTCCACTGAATTATGAGGTCAGAGATATACCCCCTCAAATTCACACACGAGTAGAGGCTCCTGATCTACATTCAATTAAATTCAATTCAAAATACTTTGTACCTGCCTGCGCATCAGTGTTAAACATTAGTAAAATATAATTTCGCAAGTATTGTGAAGAGCGCTGTCATGAATGTGAAATGGAGCAGGGGCAGCCCCTTCTGCCTTCGTTCCCCCCCCCTCGCTTTCTCTTTTCCCTGAGCCGTAATAAGAGGCCACAGGCCAATTTCCTCCACACCACGCTGACAATATGGCTGAGAGTAAACCTGCAAGTATTTCTGGGCGAAATTGAAAAAGTTGGAGAGGAAAGAAAATGAAAGGAGTCTTGACCATGCAAAGCCCTCCTCGACAAAGTCTTATCTGTTCTCTTTTTTAAAGTCCTGGAGGAAGCTCAAATCAAGACTCACTGATTGAAACATGAAAATTTGACAGAGGGTAAAAATGTGTCGCTACTGCGTGGCATCTTTAAAAAAACAAAACCGGAGTGAAACGTACACTTCCTTTATATTCATTCTTCGCCAAATCTGATGGCATTGATTGCACTTGTAAAGTGGCAGTAGCTTTTGTGTAGTTAGCTACAGTGGTCGTCTTTTAAGGAGGAGGGGAAAGCTCCCCATTGATAAGATTACTGTTTGTCACTGGTTGCTTTCCAGTCCTCTAGCATCTTCACAAATATTTTTTTTTAATATCTCCTCTCACATTGCTGCAGGAAGAAAGCTCAATATTTCTTGTGACAGGCTTTCATTTAATCGTCACTTCATTTCAGTATCATGCCACTAAACCCACAGTTAGTGACAGTTTCCATTCAAGTTCTCTTCTAAACAAGTCTCTAAATCACTCTGGTTAGAAATGTTTTTTTTCCCCCCCTGATTAGATTAAGCCTACTTCTGCACTACAAAGGCAGAACCGACGATTGATTTAGTCAAAGACCTCACTAAGATGGTGTGAAATGTCCTGATCAAAAACGAAGTTATTGAGATCAGATAATAGACTATAAAAACCCATGTGCCACGTTATTGTTACTCACTGAAGAGCTTCTACACTCTGTATTATTGTTTGAATATGGTTTGATTGCTACAGAATTCTGCGACAAACTCTCTTTCATTTATTTGTTTTTCCTGCAGTAAAATGAGGCTTCGACAATTTGCATCCATCATGTTTCTAACTATTCAGCTAAAGGTGTCTTTGTTGAAATTATTAGTTTATTCAGTCAGAATCCCAAATTTATTACATCATAAGGTTTATTGTTTACAAATCACATAGACTCCAGCAGAAACTGAATTGTTTCTAAGTGTGATTTCTAATGGGGGACATCTGGTATGAGGTTAGTACCTACCAAAAGTCGTCCAACCAGTGAATATGTGGCAGGGCCATGCATGCCCGAGGCTCAGTAATGAAAAAGTAGTGAAGACTAGCCCATCTGGTCCATTTTCACAGAAGAGCTACTGTAGACTAAATGTATTTGGTGCTGTTGAGCTACCTAAATGGCACCAGGAAGCAGTTTAGGAAGAGTGCAAGCCAGCAGAGGCAGTGTGATGCTGGGAAACCTTAGGTGCTAGCATTCATGTGAATGTTACTTTGACATGGACGGCCTACTTAAACATTGTTGCAGACCAAGTACATCCCTCCATGGCAACAGTAGTCAAATCAAGTCAAGTAGGTCAAGTTGGGTTATTGTCATTTCAACCATATGCACACAGTGGAGGCCAAGTGTGTAGAATACTTGCCTCTGAACCAAGAGGTCATGGGTTTGAAACCTTCCTTCATCAAAACCAACATTGCGTTCCTGAGCAAGACCCTTATATAAGTTGCTCCAGGGAGACTGCTCCCTGTTGTTAGGAAATGGAAGTCACTTTGGATAAAAGCGTCTGCTAAATGCAGTAAGTGTGAATGTACACAAACAGACCCACAAAAAGAGAAAGACCACAAGTGTAGACAAGACAGAAGAAAGTTCAAGGAAAACACAAAGGCAACCAAACAACAGGGCAAGACAACATGTAGTGCAAACTACAGTACTATAGAATTTATACTTTAATGACAAATACTGTATTCTATCAGAATGAAGGTGGAGAACAATAAATATGATGTGCAAATATAGCAGCAACAGGACAGAGTATGCGCATAATAATAAATAGGGGGTATTTACAGAGGCAATTGGAGTGTGAGTTATTAGTTCAAGGCAAAAACAAACAGTAAACAAACATCATTTCCTACTGTCGGCTTCCTCTTTCATTAGAATAATGCGTCATGCCACATTCCAAGCATTGTTCAGGAATGGTTTTAGGAACATGAGAGAGAGTTGACTTCAAAGCTGTTGACTTCAATTCAATCAAGCAACTGCTGTTACCACAGAACACCTTTAAAGATCTTGTGCATACATATACAGAGCCTTGCCAAAGTATTTACACTCCCCCCATATATTATTCTCTTACAACCTGGAATTTTAAAGGAATTTGGGGGATCTGTCTATCTTTGAATTTACACAATACAGCGACCAATTTCCAGATACAATTTTTTTTTTACTGTGAAACAAACAAGAAACAAGAATACAAAGAAAACCAGAGTGTGCATAACTACCCCCCCCCCCCCACCATAATCAATTCTTTGTACAGCCAACTTTTGCAGTGATTACAGCAACAAGTCTCTTTGCAAACACCTCCACAAGCTTGGCAAAACTGCTCCAGCTCCTTCACGTTGGATGGACGTACAGCAATCTTTAAATCATCCCAGAGGTTCCAAATTGTATTGAGGTCTGGACTTTGACTGGGCCAATTCAGGACATTTACCTGTTTCTCTTTAAACCACTGGAGTGTTGCTTTAGCAGTGTGTGTTTATGGTAGTTGTCCTTCTGGCAGGTGAACCTCCATCCCAGTTTCAAATCTCTGGGTTTTTTTCTCAAGAATTTCTCAATATTTTACACTATCCATCTTTCCTCCAGTTCTGACCAGTTTCCCAGTCCCTGTAGATGTTCCAGACAAAGTTTTATTCTTGACGGCCAAAAAGTTCTATTTTAGTCTCATCTGACCACACCACCTTCTTCCACAAGTTTGGGGAGTCTCCAATACACCTTCTGGCAGATTTCAAACTCTCTGCATTATTTTATGTCCACTCTTCCATGAAGCCCAGCTCTGTGCAGTGTGGGCCTTATAGTAGTCCTATGGACAGATACTCCCATCTCTAAAGCAGAGCAGCCCGGTTCCTTCAGGGTTATCCTTGGCCTGAGATTTATCCTTAGCCCTTACTTAGTGGCATTGCACTGATGTTGATTCTGGGGGGCTGTCAGAACAAATGTATATACAGTAAACCCCCACTTTCACACAGATCAGCAGTGGCGGTTTCAGTCCAAAACAGATTTTTCCTGAGAACCAAACTAATAATTGTTCGCTGAAACCCCAGCATTAAAGCAGAAGCTGTAGATATCCTCTGCATTTTTTTGTGATGTCTGGGTCTCGTCCACTACGCCCTCCTCGGCCACCTGGTGTTATGCACCTTGCCAAAACATGAACCCCACGAGGGCCCCAATGTCACACCTTTTTTCATGGCAATATATACATTTTCATATTAAGAAATAAGAAATGATTAAGAAAAAGTATAATTGACTCATTTTGTAACATAAATATTAATGTAAACTCACATTTCCATATAAAATATAACTATACATTTTTTGGTCCTGTGGAGAGAAACACAAAGAATTTATTTCTCTTTGCTTTTGATTGGCTACATCCCTCGCTGTACCCAATGGTGGGAGGTTTTAACGTAGCCAATCCGAGAATGCTATTTATTTATTCTTGCTGCTGATTGGCTTTTGATTTTTACTGTAAATTTAATGCATTTATTACTGTATTTATCTCCTTATACCATCGAAAATGTGTGCACATTAATTACAGTGTAGTGTGTACAGGGGTAACATCGATATTTACATTCTAGCACTGCGAGAGGTCAGTATAAACTGTACAGTACGAATACGAGTTTACCTTTACATTTTCTTCCTGAGTAATGTATTAAACTGAGTTTAAAATGAAATGAAAGAGTTTTGGGAGCATATTTGGGGGCATATTTAGGGTTTATAAGCAGGTTTATATTTTCACTATAAGCGGGTGCTCATGGAACATAACCCCTGTGAAAAGTTTGCTGAGATCATTCGACACTTGTGGACACTTGAGCGATCCACATCGCTCACATGTGGATCTAATTTAACTAATTAAGTGGCTTTTGAAGGTAGTGGTTGCGGCTTAAACGTAAAGGGGATGGAAATATATGAAAATATATGCACGCACCACTTTTCTGTGTAAAATTTTTTAGAAGGATTTCAAACAAGTTCTTTCCCCTTTGAACTTAATCTGTAATTTGTTATCTAGGTTCATCACTTAAAATCAAATTGAAAATTAATTTAAAGTCCAGGTTGTAAAGTAACAAAATAAAGAGAATGCTTAGGCACAACATTAAATAAGTGAAGTGAAAAATATTATCATCTTGTTTCAGTGGTACCTGATATATAAGGCAGCTAGTGAACGGTCAGTTGTTAATCCTTCGACTGCATCAGTAAAATCTGATTTCAATTAATATAAATGGTGTAAAACAGTCTAAAATCTGTGTTTGTTTTCCTGCATGCTTGCTTGCTTGCTTCTCTTTCTCTCAGCGCTGCCGCTCAGCCGCTCTCCGGCCCCCGCCCCTCCCTCTGCGAGTGTTCCCCACTCACTTGTGGACAAAAACCATCCTGAATGCTCTCCGGGGTTCAAAGATCTTGAGATCTTTTTTTTGTTTGTTTGTTTCTAAGACCAAAAATGAAATAAATTTGATAATTTTCTCTCTTTATGGGCAGTTGGGCATGATGCCATTTTAAAATTACAATAACTTTGGTTCAATGGGACATAGATAAGATAAGATAACCTTTGATAGGTGCTGACCACTGCATACAGAAAACACCCCATGAGTCCTGCCATTTTTGGAGATGCAGTCATCCAGCCATCAGAATTTGGTTCTTGTCAAAGTCACTCAGACCCCTAAACTTGCCCATTTATCCTGCTTCCAACACATCAACTATCCCACTCTGTGACAGATGCCATTGTGGTGAGATAATGGTATTCACTTTTTTCATCTTCCATTTTTTAAATGTTGTTTCTGAAGGGTTTGTCACTGTTATGAACACTTTTGAATATTTATATTGTGTCCCTGCTACTTTACACACTTTTTGCTACAAACCAGATTCCAAAAACGTTGGGACACTAAACAAATTTTGAATAAAAACTGAATGCAATGATGTGGAGATGGCAAATCTCAATATTTTGAAGTGAAAGTGAAGTGAAAGTTACCATTTGTCATACATGAACACACCACAGCACACAGTGTGAACAGCACGAAATTCAACCTCTGCATTTAACCCATTC
>JBBPDH010037433.1:0-10154 GCA_037974565.1 Clupeocharax schoutedeni
TTTTTCATTCCCTCCCCTCTCTCTCTCTCTCTATCTTTCTCTCTCTCTCTTTCTCTCTCTTTCTCTCTATCTCTCTCGGTCTGGCTGTCTCACCCCCCCCTTTCTCTCTCTCTCTCTTTCTCTCTTTCTCTCTCTCTCTCTCTCTCTCTGTCTCTCTCTCTCTGTTGTTTCATGCAACAAGTGTTATAATTGCTCACACTGCAAATAATACTAGATGCTAGGTGCTGAAACATTGCTGTGAGGATTTGATTGCATGGCATAAGTTAAAAGTGGGAGACCCCCTCCTTTGGTCTTTTCTATTTTGATTATACAAACTGTGTCAGCAGTCTCAAGGAAGCTGCATTTAAGTCAAGTCCTGTCAAGTAGAGTCAAGTCAGTAAGGTTTATTTCAGTCTCATACAACGTTCCTCCAGAACTATGGAGCAACAGTAAAACAAAAACAGACACACTAAAGTAGACTGCGATAAATAATAGTAATAATAATGCAAATAATAATGCAGTAAATAATAATAAATAACGGATATTTACAGTGCCAGTTGGGGCGTAAGGTGTTTATTTAAGGTGGTACAATACAGTGTGTGCATGAACTAAAAGAGGGAAAAAGGTGAGTTCAAGTGTGTGTGTGTGGGTGCGGGCAGTGCACACCAATTTAAACAAGCTTTCTTCAGCTGTCTTCTAACTGTGTTACTGCAATTTACAGGCAATTAAAACATGTAACAGTGTTTCTTCCAGTCGTTCAGTTCATAATGCGTTATTGTGTTCTTGGAATTTACATCCATAATTAAAAAACACACATAATGAGAATAGAGTCTGTATCTCTGCCTCAGTTTGCCTGTGGCTCTTATTAAATTAATGCAAACATGATGTTGTCAATGTTGTCAGCTGGCTTCTCCAAATGATGTAATACTGAAAGTGGAGTTACTGGAGGTTTTAGTTTGAAAGCAGTGGCAGTAATCAGTCATGCATTATTAATGCTCAGTTTTCATAGCAGAATGAAAAACAGACCACTTTATTCCCCTCTCCTTTTGTCAAGAGTGTGTTTATTGTGGGAAATGAATGCAGCTTCTTTGACACTCTTATTGGTAACTCTTGCTTAAATTTTTTATCCTTCCGAAGCGTTCATCAATTATGTATGTTTTCTAGAATAAAAGTCCCCCCGCTGAAAAACACTGGCTGTAGAATGAGGTGCCCTGGAGCAGCCGGCGGCTACATATTACATCAATACGTCCAATATCAAGTGTTGGCTGGAGGGGCAAAAATAAAAACACTGTTGCCCTGTGGAGCAGTGAAATTGTGTTCTCTGGACTGATGGAGCTCCATCCAATATATATATATACAGGTTGAGTACTCAACTCTTAAATGTATTCAGCATTGTGCAGTCAACCCCAGAATTATTTGCACGCCCAAGAAGCTGGACAAGAAAAATCATAGAAACCCAACAGTACATATAATAGCTCAAACCCTCCTTAAAATGTGGGAGTAATTGTTTACTATTTATCTACCAGAAAACATTCTATTAATAGCATAAAGTACACTATCTATACTTTACAAATAGTGAATTTCCATACTAGAGAGTCCCTGCCTCATGCCCCTTGGCCCTAGGATAGGCTCCAGGTGCCCGCAACTCTAGTAAGGATTAAGTGGAAAGATAGACAGATAGATAGAAATGGTGCAAAACTAAAGGCACCTCAGAAGAATAAACACAAATCTATTACAATCAATAGATGGTTGGGGGTGGGCGGGGGTTTCATTTTAGTTCTAGTCTCCAGAATCTCCACTATCAGACTCCATGATCAGTGGCTCTTTGGAAGAACTCTGTGAGAGCAATCTTCAGAGCCAGCCCCACTAAATTCTGAATTTCGCAAAATGTCACCAGAACCAGTTCTTTCATCTAAGTATTCTAGATGCGTCCTTCTGAAATGGAAAATGTAATTGCATTCTGAAAACTGCCTCTTCATAATGAATCGTGGACTGAAAGGAGTATACTGCATCCTGAATGTGGATTACAGACGAAGCCCCGGCCCGGCGTACAGTAGACTGGAGGCCGCTCCACAGAAACGCGGTCTGATGTTGGCTGGGCTGTTGTGAATTGACTTAATCATTGTAATGAGCTCTCTTAAGTCCAAAGGTGTGTCAGTTGAAGCGAGGCCAGGCTCCTGGTTGTGATTAATGAGAGTGAGGCGACATTGCAGAAACCTCTGCCTCGCTGTGGGCCCCGGTGCCATCTGATCCGGCCCACAGAAACACAGCTGCCGCCTCGGCCTTCCAGCCAGCCGTGTCACCTTGGCCCTCCGGCAACCAAAAACTGCCGCTCTGGAGGGATGAATAATGTAAAGAGATGTTATCACATTAACTAGGGGCAGGGGCAGCCCGGGGCACGCTAGATTTATGGCTTCCTCTTTGTTTAAACTTAAATTTAAAGTTATCTTTAGCCATATATTTGACATAGCTCCAGACAGCTTGTTAACTAGTTGTAAACAAAAAGTCAGTGGTTAGACTTTCAGGCTAATCTCTTTTAAATGGATTGCTTTACCTGAATTGTCATTCCAGAGCATCTCTTAATGTCCCTGACTTTATCTTCAGCAGACTAATTCCCACAAAAAAAACCCTCATTAATATCTTTAAATTAGCAGAGATTGTACGGTGCGCACCCTGTTCAACCATGCGCTTAGTATTTTTATTTATTTCTTTATTTTTAATCTCGGAGGGAGTCTGGGGGTGTTTCAGTTTACCTGCATTAAAATCTAATCAATGCTCAGCTTTGGTTTGCTCTCATGGAGAAAGTAGGCATGCAGCTCTCTCTTGTGGTGGGAAGAAGCAACTGCTGATATTTTTTGTGGTTCTTCAGTGGTGTTGAACTTGAATCCCTCTCATATAAATAATTGTACTGTAAGATCCAGTTTAATGAGAAGAATCCCTTTCCTCTTGCATTATACATTGTCCGGTTATCAGTTCAGTGATACTGAAGCATTTATTTTCTAAAGAGAAATGCCTCCACACTTCGGGTATTATTTATTTATTTATTTGTTTATTTATTTGTTTATTTATTTATTTATTTATTTAATGCTTATTTTGTTTCATTGAAAAAAATAATATTTAATATTTTCCCACTATGTTAATCTCAAATACATAGAAATTTTGCAGCTGTTACCTGCAGGGGATGTTAAAATCAGCTAAATCTAATTAAACTGGATGTCTTTAATCTTGTAGAATTTTGTAACTATATGTGCTGTTTTCCCCTCTTTAATACAGCCCTAAACAGCCTTATTAACTCTGGCAGTTCAGCTCAAGCTAAATGCTTCTGTAGAGCAGCACAGAAATAAGTTTGGAACTACAGTAATCACTTTCACTGATTTCAAATAATATTTCCAAATATCTGATGAATCAATTATATTCCATACAGCGTCAGTCCTCTGCCTGCAGCTGTTTTATTTATATTAGTGGTTCTTTTATTCAGTTGATTTGATGTAGAATAAATGTAAGATTTCAAGAGATTTGAGATTCTAGATTTGTCACATGCGTAGTTATACAAGCACAGTGTGCAGTGAAATGTTTCCTGAACCGCTTCTGTTATGACTGTGAAAACACTATAAACAAGAAGTAAATTAACACAAATCTGGATCCTTCTAAAACATGAATAATAAAAAAAGTAAAGTAGAAATAAGTAGAATGATAAATAGAAATTTAAATTTCTAAAACTCAAATCTAAAAAATGATAAAATAGCTTAAACAAGGAGCAACAGTTAGAGATAACATATCTAAACTAACATTTTTTGGGGGCAGTTATGTATAAATGTAGCAGCAATCTGACATATTTACATTTGTACAATGTTAAAGTGCATTGTGCCACATTAGCACAGTTATGTAAACAGAGAAATGTAAACAGAGAAATGTAAACACAGTTTTCTCAATACCTTCAGTACATTTACTGCCTTATTACTGCCTTATTTTTTGTTCATTAACTTTAGTTCATGTTAATAGTTTAACATTTTTGTCACTTAAACAGCATTTTTTTAAAATATATGTATCCTATTTTAATTTTTTTTATCCTATTTTAAAGTTTATTTTTTTACATTTTGACTTGACTACAGTGCAGAGGCACTCTGGCACCGTTATGGCAGCTGTAACTCTCTGAGTGCAAAGCTCTGCAGAGGGTGGTCAGATCAACACAGCACATCCCCAGGACTGAACTGCCAGCCATCCAGGACCTGTACAGTCAGCGCTGTAGGAGGAAGACGCAGCAGATCCTCTCTGATCCCAGCCACCCCAGCCACAGCCTTTTCTCACTCCTACCGTCAGGCCGGCGGTAAAGGAGCACCCAGACCCGCACCAGCAGATTCAGAGATCCACAAGCCGTCAGACTTCTGAACTGCTGACTGTCTGCACACACCAGCATACACTCACCACAACTACTGGGCCTCACAATGGCACTTTAAAATCTTCACTGCACTATTTTGCACTCTACAGCCTAATAATGATTTATTTAATTTGACTTACTTTCTTCTTTCTAGTAGTATGTTTTTACTACATTTATGTAAATTTGGAGGGGAACATGACACTTAAAATTTTGTTATGAGAAATGATGCTGCATTGTTTTCTGTACATGACAATAAACTTAAAACTTAAACTTAAATTGAATGTCTGAAATATAATCAACAGCAAAAACTATGACAAATGTAGCTAAACATACCCCACTGAGTAATCACACTCTGCGCTGGGTTAAGTAAACTCAAACACTGACACTGTATGATGTTTTCTGCACGGCAATGAACATCAATATTAACCAGAAAACTCTGGACACCAAGCATTTTTATACCTCCACACTACCTGCTTCTCTTTATCCTGGAAAAGCACCTTGCGGCATTTAGCTGACGCTCTTATCCAGACCTTGAGAGTCTGAGAATATTACACGACTGAAATTGTGACAATTGTAAAGTAGAAACTTCAAATGAATGCTTTAGTAGCTGTAAGGACCAAGAGTGATGGCTAAGTCTACGAGTGACTGAATGGCATACAGGACGCCACTGAAATGACTAAGACGTCTCTGATGATTAATCTCTTTTCCTTGGAAAGCTGGAGGCTCCCCGTGGCCTGAGCTGAGAGTTGAAAGCAACAGTGAGTCTCTTATTTACACTGATTAGAGCCTCATCGCTCTCCAGCTGCCACCGGTTGAAGGCCTCATCCACAGGAGACCCACTTCAGCCCAGCTCAGCCAAGCTGAACCCGGGACCTTCATGGCTCTGTGGATCCAGCCTGAGGGCTCAACAAAGAAAGCACAGGCATTCAACAGATCAGGAAGGAATAAACCAGTAACACAGACTGTTTTTGTGTCGAAGCTTTGCCCTTTGCATTATTTTCTCATTCACATGCATACACAGCTCCATCAATAGACTGCACTGGGCTATTTCCATCTCTTTCTGAGACATCGCTCTCATTGCTATTATTATCTTTGCAAAAAATGAGCAAATTCATTTGCATTGATGTAAAAAAAAAACAGGATGAAGTAGGTACTTTTATTTATATGAATGAAATTAACTGAAATGCTATCAATGAAATTCCTAACAAGTAATAGAAACTAATACCCCACCGTGATGTAAACTGCACAGCTAAATCGCCTCACATTTAGCCTCAAATTGTGTTTGCTTGTATAGTAATATCAGCCTTGTTGACACTGTTAATCCTGCTGTGCTATAAAAATAAACAAAACACAGACAAAATGCTACTAGTGCTGTATTACTGCAATATGGCTGTAATGTATCACTACAGTATCACTACCGTAATACTGTTGTAATACTATGTAATGCCGCTGTAATACTACTGTAATGCTACTATTATACCACTGTTATATCATTACTACTGTAAATCATCTAATACTACTGTTGTAGTGCTGTAATACATGATAGTACTACTGGAATACTGTTATAATACCACTGTAACACTATTGTGATAGTGCTATATCACTGTGTTATTACTGTAATACAGCTTTAATAGTACTGTAATATATATTACCACTGTCATATCATCACTGCTGTAATACCTCTAATGCTACTGTTGTACTGCTGTAATATTTCTGTAATACCACAATAGTACTACTGCAATACTGTTGTAATACCACTGAGATGCTATTGTAATATTACTGTAACATCCCTGTAATACTACTGCAGGTCTACTATAATGAGACTATCATGCTGCATACTTTTGTTTAGCCATCCAGTTTACATGAAGCTTATTGCAGGCGTCTGAAATTTGCTTTCATTACTTATACCTCCACAACTAAAGAAGTTTGCACCACAGACATGTCTTGGCTGACTCACACCATTTATACAAACACAATATGACAAAGCGTTACTCAAAACAGATGAGATTCATGCCACAGATACTAGGAGACCTGTTGGCAGGCAGATCTCTCAGAGCTGCCACCAGGTGGCAGCGCGCGCCTAGAAAGGCAGCGTCACGCCAGCCGCCACCCTTTTTCAGCCACAGAGGATTTGGGCGCCTGCTCTCCATGCATGTCACGCTTCTTTATGAAACATCACACTCGGCACGTCGTCATACACATGTCGCCAGTCTGCAGGTTGATAAACAGCGCTCACACTTTATCTGTCTCAATGAGCTTCCATTACACACAAGCCTGCATCTCCAGACATGGCTTCTCTGCCATGATGGAGGCTGAAGCTCTGGCCTATGGGGGACCACTCCTCGCCTTCATGCTACTCTGTCTGTGTGCGTGTGTGTCTGTGTACGTGCACTTGCACGCTCTTTAGGATGCAGCTCACGTCGGCTTCAGTTTGGGCAGAGAGTGGACCCCAGAGAAGGGAGGGATCCAGTCTGCCTCCATTCGAAGGCTGGAAACTGATACAGACACTGGTGCACATTCTCCATTTGTCAATTTTGAAATCAGCTTTCACTCTTCAGCTTTCTCTTTTGTTTATCTAACCCCTATTTAATTAATTATTTAATTACTGGCTCCAACATTTGCCCACTCCACGGCGGTCCATCTGTGTGTACGTGCACCAATGTGTGCGCTTGTGCATTGCACATCACTGCAATCGCCATGGGAGACGCCTACACGTGAGAATAAACTATATGGGTCAAAACAGGAATGTCGGGATTGGACAGGGGGTCTTCGTGTGTACATTTATTTATATAGCCGCTGCTGATTTATTCATCGTCCCACCGCTCCAGCATGAGAGAGAGGGAGTGGGAAAGAGAGAGAGAGAGAGAGAGAGAGAGAGAGAGAAAGAGAGAGGGGAGGAAAATTGCGTCTGCTTCACAGTTTGGAGCCAAAGCGTTCAAACCACAGTCTCTGTGTGGTGCGTGTGGGAGAGAAGGAAAGTATCACCATGGAAACACCCATTCTCCAGCCTCCCACCTCAGCTTTACCCCCTCCATTTCACTCCCTCTCTCTTTCTCTTGTCATTTCCATCCATTTCTTCCATTCTCTCTCTCCCTTTCTCTTTGTCTCTGTCTCTCTCTATCTCTGTTTGTGTCTCTACTCTTTCTCTAGTTCTTGTCCTCCAATCGTTTCTTCTATAGTTCTCTCATCCATCTGCTAGGTCTCTGTCTTCCATTTTGCCTATATCCTTTCCTCAGTCTCTCTCTTTCTCTCTCTCTCTCTCTCTCATCATCATGTTTTCTACCCAAGTTCTCTCTCTTCTTTCTCATCCTCCACCATTCCAATGAACCCCATTTTGCTCTTCTTTCCATTTGCTATGTCTCCATCACTCATTTTGTCTTCTCTTTCTATTTCTCTCCACCTCTCTACCTCTGTCTCTCTCCCTCTCTCCATTTTTCTCACTATCTTTTATTCCGTTACGTCTTCCAGTCACCCCCCCCCACATTTTCTGCTTTTTACCTGCCAGACCTTTTTCAGTTTTCTTCTGCTCACCTTTACATTTCATCCAAGACTCTTTTCTTCCATCTGTTCTCTCTGCTCTCTCTCTCTCTCTCTTTCTCTCTCTTGCTCTCGCTCTTTCTACCATTACTGTTTCACTGAACCCAATTTGTTTCTTCTCACATTTCCTTCTCCTCCACACATCTTTCATTCACTGTCCATCTGTCTCTCATCTCTCTCCCTCTCTTCTCTCTCTTTTTCTCCCTCCAACAGTTCTAATCACACTCCCCCACTCTCTCCCTTTCTTTCTCTCTTGCTCTCCTTTTCCAGTTTGTCTTTTCTATTTGTCCAGATTTCTCGTGTCTGTCTCTACTGGTTATTTTGCCATGAACCCAGTGAACCCAGCTTTACGTCTTTTCCTCCATGTACATAAATGTGACAAATTCAAGGAAAAAAACTTCCACGACTGTCTCTGGGCAGCTGGTGGCCTATAGTGGTTAAGACGTTCGCCCTACAATCACACCAGGTTCAAATCGCAAGACTGCTAGTGCCACCTCCCCTGACGTTCTCCTAAACATGCCACACACTGCTCCCCTGTCCAGTGCTACAATTGGTGAATGGATTAAATTCAGAGAATAATTTCTTGCTGTGTGCTGTGGTCTGTTCATGTATGACAGAATGGTCACTTGCTTTTCTCTTATAAAGTGTCTCCTGTTTTTCCATTACTAATAAAGTGGCTGTGTCCGTGCTGTACCAGTCTCGATGGCAGGGGCAAAAATGGGCTGCAGTCAAGCTGACTGTGTCACTACTTTTCAGATGGGAACAACTGGAATGTCAGTGAAGCACCACTACCTGTTTGGGCTGAAGATACATTTCAGTGGGAGTTTCTAAGAGGCTAAAAATGTGTCTTTACATTATAGGTGTACCAGGACATCACTACCAAGATCGCACGGCTAAATAACGCAGAAAAAAAATAAAAACAGCACAAAATTCACCCTCTGCATTTAACCCATTCACCAAGTGAAGCAGAGGGCAGCAGGAACACGACGCCTGGGGAGCAATGTGAGGGACGGTACCTTTCTCAGGGTAATTCAGTGGTGCCTAGCGGCCTGGGAATCGAACCTGGACTTTCTGATCGCAGGGCGAATGCCCTAACCACTAGGCTACCAAATCTTGCTGGCGGTCTGACCATAAACTGTGGGCAGAGAATTGTGTGACAGAAACGCTGTTACTCAGACACACTGGGAAATCAAAGTTGGCTGCAAATTCCCTGCCATCATAGTACAATTTAGCTGCAAAGCGGTTCCTATATACTTATGGAAAAGTGCCTTCTGGAACAGGACTGGATGGATGGAACTCATCCTTCTTGAAAATATTCACTCAGGCTGTGTTTCAGTGGTGAAGGGGAATCATGGAATAACATCAAGATAGAAATGTTTTATTATGGTATAAAGGTGTACAGTCAGAATAACTTTGGCCTGACCTGCAGTGACCTTTCCCTCTAACAAGACCAATGGACCCCGCAAAATTTCCCCACAGCATAACTGAGTCACATGACCCCCTCACTGTAGGGGTCAGAGTTTGAGCCCTGGACTGGTCTCTTGGTGTTCACAACACATGCATTCACTCGCTTGTGATGGATGACTCAGATGTCCATTTCACGCTATTCCACATCTCTTTTTACACCACTTACCGCTCATTTGACTCTGTAATAAGGGTGTTTAAGCGTGGCTCTACTAGAATATCTTTCTTTTTTTTATACAATCACGGTATGCACAGAAGCTGGTGTACAGTCAGATTGGTTTTTCCACCTCTAGGTGTGTTTATATGAACATAATGTGTGTGTGTGTATTCACTTATTTTCAGATATACATCATGCATTGCACACACACACACACACACACACACACACATACATATATAAGCACCATGGTGGCTGATCTATCGGAGTAACAAATAACTCCTCTTTTCATAAAATGTTTCAGCTATATTCGTAAGCTACAATGGAGATCTGTTCCTTCATCAGTGATGCAACCTGAAGTTTGATGTAAGGTGAAACGCACCCTAACTTCAGTTAATAACTATCTTAATACAGTTGTAAAATCTATAAACACAGCTAAGCAACACAACAAAGCAACACAACAGGAACACTTGCACTCCACTCATAAGTGTACTCCACTCATACGGCGCGTTTGTACATATTCTACATACTCTGGCCATTCTGTATATTCTTTCCCCGCTGGCCACTAAAGTGAAGTGAAAGTGACCATTTGTCATACGTGAACACACCACTGCACACAGTGTTAACAGCACGAAATTC